>JAFVLL020009691.1:0-79204 GCA_021397915.2 Tor tambroides | reverse complement strand
CCATCACTGACAACTTGGAAGGACCAGTGCTTCATGTCAGACTGCACAACTGGGTCATCAAACTTTCTGCCAATCAGCCTCTTGGCGTCAAATACAGTGTTGTTGGGGTTCATGGCCACCTGGTTTTTAGCTGCATCTCCAATGAGCCTCTCAGTGTCTGTGAAGGCAACATAGCTGGGTGTTGTTCTGTTTCCCTGGTCATTGGCAATGATCTCCACTTTTCCATGCTGAAACACCCCCACACAGGAGTAGGTGGTGCCCAGGTCAATCCCAATAGCAACTCCTTTTGCAGATGACATATTTGACTAGAAGTAACTGTAGTAAAACACAAAAAAAGAATGAGCAGAATCAGAAATGTTTCTAAATTGCTACAAATTATTGTGCAAAATAAATAAATAATTAAATGTCACTTTTAGTCTGTTTCCAGTCAATATATGACACTTCCCACAATAACAGTGAAAGAAAAGCCTTTTCTAGTACATACTATATCTATATGTATTGTGCTCTGATAATGACAATTTGTTTATTGCTCTTTTTTCTCTATGCGAAAAAATTACTAATAGTGAATACAGTTTTCTAGTTTATTTGTCAGACCATAGACTGCCTACATTTAAGTACATGTAGCCTACATATAAACTCATATTCTATGCAACATATCGATTACACAATGTATTTTGCCTATTCCCTGCTGTAAAATAAATGTAGACCTACCGTAGAGTAGATTCTTAAATATAATGAATTCACACCTTGTCGCGGAGAAAGTCAGGTCAGACTGTTTTTGCTCGCTTTACAGATCGCTCCTGTTCAGCTCGTTTTGTCAGTGGCTGCCATTCGCTCTTTAAATACACCAGAGCCCGCACCTGTTCAAACTCTACACACTTCTGGAAGCGTCCAATGAAACAGACCAATCAAAACACAGCAGGCAGTTACGTCACGTCAGCTGTCACTGAAGCAACTGAGAGGAAGTTTACGGACGCTTCCAGAATTTTGCTGTGAAAGTACGATGAAGCAGTCAAATGAAATACAATGAGCTTTAAAACATCAATTTTATCTAATTCACTCTTACACAAATTACATGAAATACGGCAAAAATACGGTTTTATATTTTTGTGTATGTGTAGTCTAGTGTTTAAAAAATGTTTAAAAAGTAGTTAAAAGAGAGAGATTCGTTTTAACTATAGATATGAGCTATTAACTATGGTTTCGGTTTGTGATATTGTTATTCGCGTAATAACTGCGGCGCCCGAGTCGACTCAATGGATATCGTTAGACAGACTTAAAATTACAATTGTTAGAATAAAACAAACAAATGTGCATATATGGGAATTTTTATTATTATGTCAATCTTTGTCTGTAAGCATTCTGATATTCTTGATATCCACAATGCAACAAGCCCATGATATATACTGCCTGAGTATTGTTTAAGTGCATATATGTATATTATATATGCTTACAGACAAAGATTGACATAATAATAAAAATTCCCTAGAATGTATATATTGACACCAGTTAATATCAAATACTTTATCTATAGGGAAAGGGACTTTGGTTAATATAAGCAGAGTTAAAGGTAGATGCTAATGAAGGTAATATAGGTAGTTTCACTAATGAAGACTAAAATCCTGCTACAAATTTATGCTGTTGTTCCTGACATAAGCAGCAGGGGTCAGCATGTCCTGACTGTAAAACAGACAACCGCAAATGCCTGGATCTTGTGCCTTCTGGAAGGGCTTCTTCTTTGAACCCCGGCATGAGTACAGTAAAAAGAGACTATAACAATCTCATCGGCTTTAGACCTCATCTGAACACCCCTCCAACACTATTTACTAAGAAAAAACTTCAATAGGTAGTTACTTTTATTATTTTCAATAGTATTCAAATTAATTTGACTCTTTAATGGCCATGTCTTCTACTGTTCTTTGACTGTTTTAAAATATTTTGAATTGGCCTTATCCATCTCCATTGTAAGTCTCACTCTAAACAAGATTTTTTTTTTTTTTTTTTTTTCTAATGAAAGAAGGGACAAGTGGAACTTATGCCAAAATTCTAACTATAGTGTAACTCTGTAGTGGACAACACCTTCTACATTTTATTATTAGATGAATAGATATAAAACTGTATTCATATATAAAAACATAGATATAAAACAGATGTAACAGATATAAAAGAATAGATATAGAAACAGTATTGCCTGTTGAATAAATGAGGACCCACAATTGTTTATTTCAATACTGATGTGTATATTTTCTGATAAAGTATTACATGAATTCTATTCTGGATAACTAAATACAGCTGTACTTATGCTTAATACATATTTTCAATATGCAGATATTATTTAGAACATTTTGCTGGTTAATGAAACAATGTCATTATCAGACTATTTAACAGGGAATATTTGGTGAAGGTTGTAAAGTTTTACCTTGATATTGAGGCATTTCACAGCCCATGAGTTCATTTAGTAGCTTTAAATAAATTTTGCATTTGTAATTTCATAATAACGACACATACAGTATGAGGTGACTTGTGTACCATAAATACTGAGCATTTCAGAAGGCGTAGAACTGGTCTTGAGGGAAATTCAAAATAATGCATGTAACAGAGCCCTCTGTTGACAATAGAGCAGAATGACTGCAACAAAGTCTCCAATGTTCCAGAATCATCTCTAGCTTTATTGTAAATCAAAGACATACTTATTCCCACAGGTTTACAGATGAGCAAAACTTGTATATACTTATTTAGTGAAAAGAAAAGAAAAAAAAATACAATATAAGAGAAATAGGGAAATGTAATGTTATATTCCACCAAAATACTAAAGTTATCAATTGAATGGAATAAATTAATTTGCCATTAACTAGACAGAGATCCTTTTACTAGCAACACTCTTGTTTCAATCTAAGATTCAGTCATTCATTTGATTATCTGCAAAATGTAATTAAACCACGACTTTAATTGACATGCAGAAATAAATAAACATTGGTTCGTTTGTTAATTTATCACCCCAATCCTTGATATTTGAATATAACTGAAACAAGTTTCTATGAGTAACATAACTAGTCTGTTTGTAGGCCTATTCGCTTTTAAAATACATTTCCGTAACATAAACAGGTGATAAAACCGTGGCTAAAACCGTTAAACATTCATGTTTAAAAATAACACTATTGCAGATTAAGAGGTTCACTATAATTTTATGATCTCATGCTGCCCCAAGTTAACACAGAAAACCCCAGAAGCAGCTAGTCTATGCGATGACGTAGATGTGTGGGCGGAGCCGTTCTACTGTGCTGCGTTATGATTGGTCGAATTCGCTGGCGCTTTCGAGAAACTTCAGCAGCTCTATCCTGGAGAATATAAAACACGGCTGATTCCGTCAGTTCTGTGTATACTTCGGGAGAGGTCTGAATTACTACGGAAAGAGAGAGACAACGAAGTGAACTATCCAAGCAACGAGCCACAGTTACGCCTGACAGAATTCATACGAGGTAAGCTGAAAAATAATTAATACTACCACTGTTCGTTTATTTCTATTTGAGTTTCGATACTTATGCCACAAACTTGAAACGCTTACTGTAAATAATGTTTTATCCTATAAGTGTCAATATACATATGTGATGAAGTGCGGCCTAATGAATTAGGAATCTATTTACTCTTACAAGCGTTATATTTAAGTATGTATGTTTGTATTATTATTATTATTAAACACTGTTATTAATATAGTGTGAAATATTTACATAGAAACAATTACCTAAGTTTAACTGCAAAAATAACATTAATTTAATGGTGAAAATGATTGATTTTACATTGCAGTGATTTTGTTTTTCTGTTGCTTGTTGAATACAGGTAGACATACAAAGAAATCAAACATGTCGTCAGCGAAAGGAGTTGCTATTGGGATTGACCTGGGCACCACCTACTCCTGTGTGGGGGTGTTTCAGCATGGAAAAGTGGAGATCATCGCCAATGACCAGGGAAACAGAACAACACCCAGCTATGTTGCCTTCACAGACACTGAGAGGCTCATTGGAGATGCAGCTAAAAACCAGGTGGCCATGAACCCCAACAACACCGTATTTGACGCCAAGAGGCTGATTGGCAGAAAGTTTGATGACCCAGTTGTGCAGTCTGACATGAAGCACTGGTCCTTCCAAGTTGTCAGTGATGGAGGAAAGCCAAAAGTTCGAGTTGAATGAGACACTCATCTGGGTGGGGAGGACTTTGACAACCACATGGTGAATCACTTTGTTGAAGAATTCAAGAGGAAACACAAGAAGGACATCAGTCAGAACAAGAGGGCCCTGAGGAGGCTGCGGACAGCATGTGAGCGAGCCAAGAGGACCCTCTCGTCCAGCTCTCAGGCCAGCATTGAGATCGACTCGCTGTACGAGGGCATCGACTTCTACACCTCCGTCACCAGAGCTCGCTTTGAAGAGCTTTGCTCAGACCTCTTCAGAGGAACACTTGAGCCTGTGGAAAAAGCCCTGAGAGACGCCAAGATGGACAAGTCTCAGATTCATGACATTGTTCTGGTTGGTGGATCAACAAGAATTCCAAAGATCCAGAAGCTTCTGCAGGATTTCTTCAACGGCAGAGACTTGAACAAGAGCATCAACCCAGATGAGGCAGTGGCTTATGGTGCTGCGGTTCAAGCCGCCATCCTCATGGGAGACACATCTGGAAACGTCCAGGACCTGCTGCTGCTGGATGTGGCTCCACTGTCCCTGGGTATTGAAACCGCAGGTGGAGTCATGACGGCCCTCATCAAACGCAACACCACCATCCCCACCAAACAGACCCAGACTTTCACCACCTACTCAGACAACCAGCCCGGTGTCCTGATCCAGGTCTACGAGGGAGAGAGGGCCATGACAAAAGACAACAACCTGCTGGGTAAATTTGAGCTGACAGGAATCCCACCTGCTCCACGTGGAGTCCCGCAGATCGAAGTGACCTTTGACATCGATGCCAACGGAATCCTAAATGTGTCCGCGGTGGACAAAAGCACTGGAAAAGAGAACAAGATCACCATCACCAATGACAAGGGCAGACTGAGCAAAGAGGACATTGAGAGGATGGTGCAGGAAGCAGACAAATACAAAGCTGAAGATGATCAGCAAAGAGAGAAGATTGCTGCCAAAAACGCCCTGGAGTCTTACGCCTTCAACATGAAGAACAGTGTGGAAGATGAGAACCTGAAAGGAAAGATCAGTGAGGACGACAAGAAGAAAGTCATTGAGAAATGTAACGAGGCCATCAGCTGGCTAGAAATCAACCAGCTGGCTGATAAGGAGGAGTATGAACATCAGCTGAAGGAGCTGGAGAAAGTCTGCAATCCAGTCATCACTAAACTGTATCAGGGAGGGATGCCAGCTGGAGGCTGTGGAGCTCAGGCACGAGGAGCATCAGGGGCCAGTGCTCAGGGGCCCACTATTGAAGAGGTGGATTAAAACACCTCAGGATCTGAATGGTGCAGGGACTGATAAAACTCTTTTCTCTTTGACACTTTCTTCTTTTTTATTGGAAAATGTTCTATCATTGCACATTGTATTTATTCACTCCATTTTGCCACTGTTAAACTTGATATTACTAAGTCAATATGCTTTGACTTAAAAACAAGCTTGAGATGTGATTTTAAATTTATCATTCATGTTTTTTTACTGTTACATGTTGACAAATGTTGTGGTGAAACTGTAAATAAAATTGTTAATATTGTAAATTGTGTAGGCGTACTCTTCATTTCTAAATGTATTCTAAAACTAAATGTAAGTACAGTTACATAAGATCTCTTCAAATGAAATAACAGTCAAGGTAGAATTCACAATCAACTCTCAGGCAGTATCCATATATTACAGGGTTTGTCACATTATAGATATAAGATTAATTGATATCAAAATGCCTACAGGCTTTAAAGACATATATAATATATACATACACAAACATCAGTTTTGAGTTTCAGGTACAGCTTCTCTAATGACTTTAGGCCAAAATCCTTCTACACATTTATGCTGTAGTTGCTGACATAAGCAGCAGGGGTCAGCATGTCCTGACTAAAACAGACAACCGCAAATCCTTGGACCTCATGTCTGCTGGAAGCCTTCTTAGTTGAACCCTGGCACTAGTACAGCAAAAAAAGAGACTGACATAATCTTCCTTGACTTTAGAAAATTATACTTCATCCAAACACCCTTCCAACTCTAATTAACTGACTTCTTCATATGGAACACACAGTCTGTCACATACACATACAAAAGAGTGAAACACCATCTGGAGTTACTAAAGAGACATTGAATGTCAAACTGTAGAACACATTCAGACGCACAAAAGCACGAGATGACCCTTACTTTACTGCTCGTATCTTATTTCACTGTAACAACAAGTCTGACGTTCAATACATCCCCAAGATTAAAACAAGACATGGACCACAGGCGACACTTTCCACCATTGCCAAGTGACTGTAAACATGTATACAAGTGTTTATGCATATGAGTTATAAATGGATAAATGTTGTAAGAAAATACTTAGGTGTAAAGTTATCTCTCTCTCTTTTTTTTAATAAACCGTTCTTTGACTAATGATTGATAAATGCCACTTCAAGGAATATTCTGCCTTCAATACAAGTTCAGTTAACAGAATTTGTGGCATAATGCTGATTTTAAAATTATTCAACTTATTTAAAAAAAAAAAACTTTATTATTATTATTTGAGTTGTAAAGCTGTTTAAACAATTATTTATACACTTTTTTATGGTTTTAGGCTTTTCATTTACAACTTTGGCAAATTAAATTAGATAAACCTTTACACAGAAAAGGTTAGTAATTGTATTTTTTTTTATAATAACACATTTATGTGATACTGTTGAAACATTGAGTATTTTAACACACTGTAACCCACAGGTTCTTTTTAGAGAAAAGGAGAGATGTGGAAATATTGTGGAAAGCAACATTATGCCACAAACTGAACCCAGAACATTCCTTTAATTGAACTGAAGCCATTAGATTAGTCATCAGTAACGCATCCAACCGTCATTGTAACAGCTGCTGATGAGTTATAATGAGCACTGATTTAAGACGCTGATTAGGGCAATTATGTCTCTACTGTGACTAGAGCCAATAAGCCACATGTGCATGAAGAGAGTAAGGCCACCATGTGTGAAGTACAACATTTCATTGTCCCTATTAAGTTTAAGCAGTGTCCCTGGCATGACAAGGATGGCGCTTCTAGGCGGAAGTATGCCCATTAAAACACGTCCCACCACAGAAAATACAACCTCAAGAATGGAACAATAATATAAAAAAAAACCCCATCAAAACATGAGCGGGACAGTAAAGAGGATCTGCATACATATATAGCATGGACACATGACATGCTTTTAAAAACATCCTGGTACATTTCCATGATCCCCACACATACAGTACATTTAGCTGTTTGTTTGTTCCATAGTAACACTAAATCTCATCCTAACTGAATGGGAACAAATACTGTAACTCTATATTGGACAACTGCACCTTCTAATTTATTATTAGACAAATAGATGCCCAAATGTATTTCCATACTCACACCCATGCAGAATGCACACTGTTTACCTCTAAGTTGATCCTGCCCAGTGCTGTTTACACATACTACAATCATATAGATGCTTATGCTCATAAATCAACTGAAATACATAAAATGCTTGTATTCGATCACCAGGTTTAATTATTTCCTTTTAGTAGATAAAAATGGCCACTTAATGCAAAAATGTCTACATTAAGTTCTAGAAGATACTGTACATTGTGTTTGGATCATAGCAGGACTGTATTATGTCAGCGAGTGTGTTCTAGACTTACAACCAATCGACAACGTTACTGTAAACATGCCTGTGACAGCTGCTTCTGCGACTTTTGTCTTTCTGCCATGTTTCGGCATGCTCACATTCCTTATTCCTTATTCTTACACATATAAAAAATGTGTATAAACTTACATTTTACTATTTATAATGCTAAGGAAGATTTTTGTCAAAGTATATAGTGTAAGCACAACTAGACTAACTAATCTGATCGCTACTGTTTAAAATTAAAAGTATATAAATGTAATAGATTAATCTGCCCACTAGTCTTTGTTCACTTTAGGTTTTTTTTTTTTTTTTGACTTTCATTTTTAGAATATGTTATTTGATTGGTCAGGCAAACATGAAAATAAGGTGTTCATTGATTTAAATTTAAAAAAAAAAAAAAAAAACTACCAGTACTCTAAATGCATTTTCCTGATTACAAAACTTAAAATAAAAATGATCACAAATTAATTTTAGTTTTAGAACTAATTAAACATGAAAACGCAACTGGCAATAAAACTAGACTATGCTAAGAAATTGAGCAGTTAAATTAAGTGATAGTAGTTAGCACACTAAACTTTAGCAGTCCTAAAATACTAAAACTAAAATAAAATTGAAATAAACAAAATAGAACACACACAAACACAAAATTAATAAATAAAAAATGTAATTGAAAATTAAAGCAAATCTAAAATCAGCTGTTAACTATAAGGAGAACTGCAAAAAAAAGTAATAAAAATGAAATGAATAATTCAAAACTACAATAAACTTTCATAAAATTGTTAATCCCTGTATAATAGCACATGTAGCAACAGGAGCATCATCAGACACGAGGTGCACATGCTCAGTCTGCTGCTGCTGCTGATGTTGTTGTTGATGCTTATAGGATGATTATGACGATTAGCTGCTGTAGCACATTGGAGGACTCATTCACATAGGTGAAAACATCAAGGGTTGCTAGGCAACCATACTTGTGGTTGGGCCTTGTATGGCCAGAGTCTGCAGCAGAGCAAGAGGTCAACACCCCTAAAGCCGAACTAAATATAACCTGAAGGGGGCAGAGAGAGAGAGAGCGAGAGCGAGGGCGAGAGCAAGAGCAAGAGAGAGTGAGAGTGAGAGAGTGAGAGAGAGGGAGAGAGGTTATTGAGTGAGGGTGTTAGGTTTTCTTTGGGATATCCTCTGCCTACTCTTCTTTCAAGAATACTCAAGGACAACCCTGCTATTATTAATAGTGATAAGAAGTTGTTCCCATAGAAATGTTCCTTCACTGTAAAGCTGATAACTTTTTTTTCACAGCTGTGACATCTGACATACTTGCTTCAAAACCATTCTCTTTCATCTGACAGCTCCCAACCACGCATAAATAAATAATGTTTGTCCCTGCCATTATGATGGTCAGTGCATCTATTATTTCACAGAGTGAGACATGTCAGTGGTTTATGTATGGAAGCCCATTTCTGACACAGAATAAAAATCATAATAATAAAAAAAAAGGTAATTGTAACTTTTATGATATACTCATATCAAGTCCAAATTGTGATATATAAACTCACAAATGTGAGAAAAAAGTAGGAATCACAAGATAAAGTCATAGTTAAAATTGTATATGTTATTCTGTACCTAACATAGAAATAATGAAATAATATTTTTCACATTTTAATTTAAAATGTTGTCACATTTGGCAAAATTTAGTTACTTGACCAAACATTTTTTATGCTTTAGGGGCAGAACAGTTTTTTCAAAGCATGCAATACATCCCCTATTAATGCGATTGTACAAAACATCAATTTAATTACGACACCATACTTTGGAGCCACAGATTCAAATAACCAAGAATAGGGACAGTGCTGAGAATTTAACACCATTCCTGTCCAACACCTGTCACACACTTATTTGGCGCATACACATGTACACAACATACTGTACATGTTTGTAAGATGTGTGAAATCACACTGGCTTCTGCATTTGCTAATACATTCATATTCCTTTATGAATATTAAAAAAATATTAAGAAAGAAAAGTCATGTATTTGAAAATAATGTATTTGTTAGTGGCAGTTAAATAGAATTGACAGCTCAGCCACTGTCAAATATACCCAAGATGTTGTACCCCCTCATTTCCCCCTTAATTCCTTTCTGAACTTTATTCTCCATATTCGTTTCCCTAACTCCATTCTACACTCCTCTCATTCGCCACTGTATATATTTAACGTTCAATTCAGCCCAGCATCTTGGCTTTCCTGAGTCCCTCTTCTCTTTCCCTTGATCCGTCTTCCTGTCATCAGCAGCGTCTCTGTATGTTCCCCAGGCCAAGTGCAGACCTAAAAAGGAAGACACATACACAATGACAGAGCTACAGAAGGATAAATATACTTGTAAAATGAGGGAATGTTATTTCTTAAATCTTCCAGCACTAACCTGTCAGTTTCTTGTGTCCTCTCATCATCACTGAATTCATTTCTCTCAAACTTCCAAACTTCCTGTTTTTAAAACTGAAAATTGCTTTTTGCTTTTGCGCACCATTATCTTTCACACCTAGCAACTCTTACTTCAGCAGGCTTTACTGATAACATGTATTGATATGTCATATCTATAATATATAACTGTTATATTCTGTATTGGGGATAATGCATTACAAGTAACACGAGTTACGTAATCAGATTACTTTTTTCAAGTAATTAGTAAAATAACACATTACTTTTAAATTTACAAGAAAATATCTGAGTTACTTTTTCAAATAAGTAACGCACGTTACTTTGTTTTCCTATTTATTCACTGACACCTTTCCTGTCCCCATGTTTAGAGAAATTGGGAGTAAGTGCAGAGGCATTTTCATTTCACTCTTGGTGTGAAAGGGCCTTTACAGTCGCCAAAAATAACTTTTGGGTTTTCATTTGTTAAAAAAAAATAAACAAGCCCAGCCCAGGTGACAAAAAGTAAAGGAAAAGTAACGCAATTTGTTACTTTTTATGGAGTAATGCAATATTGTAATGCATTAATTTTAAAAGTAACTTTCCCCAATGCTGGTAATATTGTTAAATTTTATTAAAATATAACATATTTTTCAACATATTTTGAAATGTATTTTTTTCCTGTCAGGGCATTTCTAGTCTTCAGTCCAGTCTTCATTGTAATATGTTGATTTGGTGCTCAAGAAACAATTCATTTTATTATAAATGTTGAAAACAGTTAATATTTTGCTTAATATATTTTAATATTCTACTTAATATTTACTTAATACTTAAATAGGGATACTTTTTTCAGGACACTTGGATATATAGAAAGAAACAGCATTTAATTACATTTAGAAAATGTGTTTCCTGTTACATTAATCACTTTAATGCATCCTTGCTAAATAAAAGTATTAATTTCTTTTTTAAGCATTAATTTCTCTTTCTTTCTTTTCTTTTCTTTACCAAAATGTCAATATTTTGTACAAATACAGGGTGTATGATTCAAATAATAATGTCATATTACAGATATTTATTTACACAGAAATTATTTAGCAATTTTGAATATAAGAAATTCACAGTGAATGGTAAGAAATCATCTAGCGCATTTTTGCAGCAATGCAACATGAGCACAGACATGCCAACAGCACTAGTCTGGGAGACATTCTGCACAATGTCAGGGACGTCAGAATCATGACACACAAGCACACTTGATGGGGCCCAGGTCAGAGAAGGGACAAGGGGTCAGAGTTGAAAAGTCACAGAGAGTCAGTGGTGAAAACTATTTCAAGTACTGTGAAAAGAAACAAAGAACAGGAGAGAAAGGCAAATGAAACAAAACACAGCATGTCTGAGGCCTGTGTGTGAACTGTAACCTCAACAATTACTAAGAGCCTGAATGGCTAATAATCTGCTGTAGTAGCCCTCATGCTCTCCGTTTCTTTGGCCACGCGAGAGCTGTGAGGGTCATCTCCTTTCCTCCATCCCTGAAATACACACAAAAATCCAACAATTGAGTTGAGCTACTGCTGATCCATGTCACTCAGATCTATTTATACAGGACACACACAACTGCTGCTCAATCTACAGTTACACAAAAAGCAAAAGGACCACCAGCCTCCCACTGACACAGACAACAGGGTCGAGTTCCACTGTAACACCTAAATAACAATAGTCAGGGTCTTCACACGTATATTTCAGTGAGGAGACGCAGAGAATGGATTTCAGATACTGAACATTGTATGTAGAACAGCACGAACGTAATGTTAAATAGAGCAAAACTGAAATATACAGGAAGTCATTTTTTGTGAGCAGCGTTATTTTGGTATTATTTATTTACTATTAATTAATTAATTAATTAAGAATTGGCTTTCATTTTTGATTTTTGCTTTTGTCATTTTATTAGCATTTCAAAAAAATATTTCTTTTTATTTAGCTTTACTTCATTCCCTCTTGTGCAAGTGTTGATGGATGAAAACATTATCAGATCCAACAGGGGAATTAAATGTTCTTACTCCTGGAAACTACATGCCCATATGATCCCAAGGTCAAAGGGCAGAATAGCAGCTGAAGTGAAGCACGAACTGTAGGCACTTCATGTAGGCTTGAACATGAGGTTTGAAAGAAAGCAAAAGCTGAAGGATGTTTTGCAACATTTACCCACCCACCTGATAGTCTTTTAACGCTCAGGTGTGCCTGTATGTGTTATGCACATAGGACTGCAAGACCAAGTGCCAAAATGTTACAACTTTTTACACTATTAAATAAATGGAGCCAATAAAATACATAAATGACACACTAATAATTATTCAAATTGATTGTCATGTAAATCTAATGGTATGGATTTAGTTTCAAGTGATATGAGAATGATAGGGCGAACCCCCTCTAAAGCAAAGGAGCCTGCGACTTGACTGAACTGACCAACTGATCATTTGTCACTTTCGATGTTTAAAATATGACCGTTGTTTGTATTTTAAACAAATATCTTCACTATACAATACAGAATAAAAAAGAATAAATATTAAATGCTAAACTTGTTTTCCCTACTTCATCCATTGTTTTACGATAATTGCCAGTTTTACAGTAATTTACTGAAAGCATTAAAAATGAAGTTTTCTAAAAATAAAAATAAAAAAAAGAATCATAAAACTGAATGAATGGCCATTAAATGGGCTAAAAGCATACAATGGTTTCTTCCTGTCCTTGATCTGGTTTGGCAAAAAATATTTAACCAGCCATCTATCACTGTCAAACAACCTGTCAACAAGACAAAAGATCTACAAACTTAGAGACATTCAGAATCAAAAAGGCCTTAGTTTCTGCCTTAACAGTCCTCCTTCGTTCACTCTTGCTAATTAATCCCTCCTCAGCCTGTTTTACAGCACATTTGCCATGTCTGAAGAATTGTTTAAGCCTCACACACTTTCTCCATAGCTGTTCATCTCGGGTGCTAATCCTCTCTGATAATGGAGATCTGGCGATCTTCATATATTTTCAAACATACCTTCACATTACAGCTCTTACAGAATGGAAAGACATTTTAATCCTGTACCACATAATTATAACAAGGCCCTGTAAGTTTTTAATCCCCACAAAAAGCCAAGCCCTTGGTCATCCCTTACTGCATATCAACATCCCAAAACCATTTGAGGAATCACTCATTTGACCCCAAGACCCCCCCCCCCAGCACCACAATTCCCCTTCACTGTCTCCATCCTCCTGTTGGTGCACGTTCCAAAAACAGAACCAATTTCAACCCTGCTTTCAAGGCTGCTCACCCCCACTGCAGTTGACGCCCAATTGCTCCAATCACACCCCTTCATCTCTCTTCCCAAGACCATGCCCCTTCCTCACCATATTTGTCTGATCTCAGCCAATAGCGGGCCTCCTCTGGGTGTGACCTGGGAGATGGTTTGTCTGGTGTCTTTATAAAACTATACAGAGATGGGTGGAAGTTTGCACTTTCTGTCAGCCCTGCGCTTCAGAGGGAGGGGAAGGAGAGAGAAAGAGAGAGGGGAGAGAGAATCAAGGGGCCCTATCCTACACTTTTAAGAAGTGTTGGTGCGTACTATCTTTTCTCTCAATTTTTTTTTTTTAATAGCTAGGGAATTCATTAGTTTCTCAATGACCCGTAAAAAGCCTTACAACGGGATTTTCTGCATTTCTCTGGGTAGGAATCCAACTCATCTACATCTCTTGTGTTGTTGTTTTTTTTTGAAGTCTCCCCTTTGAGCAGACAGGATGGAGAACGCACACACTAAGGATCCAGCAGAATGCCTGGCCTACCTCGGCGTGAGCGAGACCACAGGCCTTGCTCCAGATCAGGTCAAGAAAAACCAAGCCAAGTATGGATTCAACGGTGAGGAAAGCATGGGCGAATGATGGGGGCATCTGAAAAATCTGAATGGATGTTTGATTATCATGAAACAATGTTGGGACGAATTAACAGAACAGGCCATTTTAAAGGGGAGGTAGCAAGAATTCCGGACCTAGTACATGTTTAGTTGTGATTAGTTGAGAAAAAACTTAGATAACAAATTGTAGGAAAAGATCAATGAGTTATACTGTATCTCAAGACCTTTTTTATTAAATGTAATTCAAATGCATTCAAGATTTAGAGAAGACAGCACACATCTCCAGAAGTGTTTTCTTACAAGAATTTTACAGACTGCATAGGAGAAATTAAAGCTCTCAGCCAAAGGCAAAATGACCCTGAACAGATGTACTTATCCAAGCAGCATAACATAAAATTGGAAAAGCAAGATTAGAAGATGAAGGAAAGAAAGAAGTGAAAGCTGAAACACAGGGGCCATTTTAAGCCTACAGGGACTTCAGTAGAAGGTCAAACAGAAGGACAAATGGCTAGACTACTGAACACTTTGATATGTGTGAGCTCAGCTCATTTCAGAATTACGCATTATACCATTATTTAATATGCTATGTTATGGTGATTGTTGATGGGAAAGATATTGATGGCTAACTCTAATGGTTTTGTTTCAACCCACATCTGCCATTCGTCTGGTTACCGGACCAAACTGACCAATCACAGAGCTGCCCGCTGAAGAAGGTAAGTTCTCCATTTACTGTTATTATAGATTTATATGACAAGACCTAGACGTAGAATTGACATCGTGTCTGGGAAAATCAGTTGTTTAAGACATGCCATTTGATTTATGCACTTCCCTTTTCAGTCAAACAAAGATCATGCTTGGTGTGCTCACCGATTGGTCATATTGACTTACTGACTGAACTATATGCAAAAAATCAAAATCAAACATTACCTTCTCTGTCAGGTAAGAGCATCTGGGAGCTGGTGGTTGAGCAGTTTGAAGATCTCTTGGTCAGGATCCTGCTGTTGGCTGCTTGCATCTCTTTTGTAAGTAAAAAGAAACTACATAACATCATACAGTGCAAAGCTTTTAGAAATCTCACTTTGCACAGGTAATGCTTCAGTAATTCAGCATATTAAGTCAGCATTCATAGCCTGGGTTATGCTGCCTTAGGTTAGGTTTACAGTCACAGAGCTGTAACATTTTAATGAATGGACGAGGTACAGACAATTATTAATAATGTGACTGAAGGACAGGGACACAGTTCTAACATTCCCATCCGTTCCTGTCAATCAAGCTAAACGGTAACCCTTCAGCTTCGAGTATATAATGGGTAGGCAATAATCCAGCTGTTTATCTGTGCCGGATAGTATGGAACCCTTATAGTCACGTGAAACAACACTGCTAGCATGAGGTGCTAGGCATCTTTTCTAAGCCCCAGACATATACATGCCCTCACTCTTGAAATCTGAGTACTTGCCCCTCTGATAATGAACGATTGACGGCACATAAAACTGCAGTTCCTTCTTTCTTCCAAATCTGTTTTGGAATAAATGAAGCAGACAGCATTAGTTCTGCTGTTTTGTTCAGGACTTCGTCGAGCCTTATCACGGCTGTCATTATGGCCTTAGAAGGCCAGGATAGAAGCTTTGAGGAGAAGCAAGGACAGAGAAAGAATAGAGAGAGAAAAAGAAAAAAGAGAGAAAGTGAATAAGACAGAGAGAGGAAAGGAGTGTTATTTTAAGGTGGTCTTAAGCCAGTCCAAGAAACTGAATCCACCCACAAAGGTCAAAGATGGAAGGAATGAAAGACAGATCGATGGAGAGACTGTAAAGGTGAAGGTGAGAAAGACAGACAGCAGGTGCTAACGTGCCATAAATCGAGGGATGCGTGTACTGTGCACATGTGAGAATTACTGAAAAGGATCAGCTGTACACCTCAACCATAACTTCATGTACAGATGAAGTGTGTTGTGTTTGGGAGGGAGGGGGGTAAAACTTTCAGAGGATATGCACACACGCACATACACAATTTCACATACTGTACATCCACTGTCTCTTTAATCAGACCTTAATAAAGTGGATAGTAGATATTCATTTTTCTTTCACCTCCCATATAGATCTTGGATGTCTCTCTCACACTCTCTCTGGCTCTCTCTGTTACTCATCAGGTGCTGGCCTGGTTTGAGGAAGGCGAGGAAACTGTCACTGCCTTCGTCGAGCCATTTGTCATCCTTCTCATCCTTATTGCTAATGCTGTTGTTGGAGTATGGCAGGTGAATACGCACATCTATTTTAATTCCCCAAAACAGTGACCCTAAAAAGTATCTGGATACTAGAAAAAGTAAATAAAGAAATAAATTATATGACAAAATGTTAAACTAAGAGGCACTTATTGTTAAAATAAAAAGAGAAATGTAAAATTTAAAATAAATTTAAATTAAAAAGAAATTAAAGAAAACCGTTTTCAGGCAAAACACTGGACAAAAACATGCTTATAATGTTTTAAATCAGTAGATATATTGTTCAAATCGAAGACAAAAAGCATTTGAAAATTTTCTGGTAATGTGATGAACTACACTTACAATTGCACTGTATGTGAATTGAGAGAAACAGACCTCATAGATCCACTACTGGTAAATTAACTTTGTCCAGCTGGTTAAAATAACTCAAACTGGCTAAACTGCAGATATCACTAAGAAAAGCTCTAACATCATTTGTTGGTAGATACCACAAAAAATAAAAATTAATTTCAAGAGTAACTTGACTTAACTATTTTTGGGGCCACTATATGAATACACAGTGAATGCAAGCATTAGAACCCAGAGTGGTGTAAATGACATCAGAGGTTAAAGGTTAGGCACCGCAGTTTTCACAAAGTATTCACAAAGGTCCGGTGGCAAAAATACTAGAGGCTACTCAGGTTTCATCAAGCTGGCACAACAGTCATTTGGAAAGTATCCACACCCTTGGAAAGAGAGAGACGTCAAGGTGAAAAATCCAAAGGAGAGCAGGAACTGATCAAGAGCTTTGTTTTCACAGGAGCGCAATGCAGAGAGCGCCATCGAGGCTCTGAAGGAGTACGAGCCAGAGATGGGCAAAGTCTACCGTGCGGACAGAAAGAGCGTACAGAGGATCAAAGCCAGAGAGATTGTTCCTGGAGACATTGTGGAAGTGTCAGGTATACCATGAGCATCTGACAGCACAGCATCATTAACACAGAACAATCTCATAATGCTCCAATAGTGCAATGGTCTGAAAATGGAAATGCAGAGTAAGCAACACCTTCAAGCCAACTGTTACACTGTGTAACCACAATGATGTCAAGTAATGAGACACGTGTGTATAGGCAACAGGGCTACATGGGACTTATGCCCTTGAGAAAGTGTGAGCGTCCTTTTAAGGCAATTACTGGGGGGGGGGGGGGGATATAGAGTAATGGGATCAGAAAAGGCTGAAAGAACCCGCAAGTGCATGAGCAAAGAAAAGGCCTGTATATAAATACATCCTAGCACCTGTTCCTCTACTTGCCCTCTTTCGATCCCTTGCCCCTTCTCTTTCCCTCTTCCACCTGTTCTTTCCTCATCACTCATTTTCTCTAGGCCACTTGTTTACACCATGTTGAAGGTCATCTTGTCCTTGTCATTCTTCTCTTTCATGTATTTTCCCCTTGATCAGGTCCCTCTTTTGAATCTCTAATCTTTCAGCAAAACATCAGCAAACATTATTGACAGTGGCATTACCTTTAGACTAGACCAGGGGGCCAAATCTGATGGGCCATTTACATACAAAGTAGCTCCAGCATATCTGCTTGGATGTTTTTTATAGTCCTGAAGACCTTGGTTCAGGTGTGTCTAAGCAAAGACTTCAGATATACAAAGACGTTGCACTCCTATTACTTACATATGGGAGAAAGTGTAATGCGCAATATAAAAGAGCCAATCACTAATCAGTAAAGTCATTGCATCACTGCAGCTGCTGTTAGAAGCTCCGGTTGCTGAGACCCGTGCTAGGACTGCACATACACATTGGCTGCTCTATCCTGACAAATTAGCCTTTTTTACGCTTTCTGAAGATAAGAAACAACATTTATGAGAAAGTTGTTGTCATATTTTATTGGTGATTTCGAATATGAAATTGGTGAAAAACTTGGTGAATAGTTTTGGAGAATTTTATGTTTCCCCATTCAAAGAGGTAGGAGCTGCAGTTGCATGCCTGAGAGGCGTTTCAGAATCAGAATCAGAAAGAGCTTTATTGCCAAGTATGCTTACACACACAAGGAATTCGTCTTGGTGACAGAAGCTTCCAGTGCACAGACAGGCAGTGCTGGGGAGTAACTATAGTAGTCAACATTTGAAGTGGATCAAAAAAGTTTATCAAAGTTTTCCTAAGACAAGAACGGGTATTGTTTTGGTTTTAGGACAACTTTGATGAAATGCTTTGATCCACTTCAAATGTTGACTACTGTAGTTAGTTACATGTAACAGAATTAAGTAATTAAATTACAGTTACAAAGGGGGTTACAGCTGATTTTTTTCACACTCACACATACAGATTTAACTGATTTTTTTCATAAGTTGCAGACTGCAGTGACTGCTCTAAAATATGAAACACCAGTGTTTCAGGAGTTTAAGATATAGAATAAGACACATGCTTGTTTGATAACCTATTTGAGTTTATCTTTAGCTTTATTTTTAAGATTAATTGTCTTTTTCCAAGGCATTGTTAGATGCCAGTGTTTCCTGTCATAACTATGCAAAGATTTCATTTGCAAAACAGTATCATAGCTACTTCACTTCTTATGGTTTTAAATCTGCATTTAATCTCAGTATGATTTCAAAGTAAGTCTGATTTTGCGGTGGCTGTGCTATAAAATTAAATTATTATAATCTTCATTCAAGTGATAAAGGATTTTGAAAGTCTGACAGTAATCAGTGTTGAGTACTACTGCAAAAACACTGCCTGGTTTACATTTTTGAAAATGAATAACAGTTGAAAACATTAGAAATTTAGAAAAGTAATCAAATGTAATCAGTTACATTTACTTTAATAAAGTAATTGAAATAGTTACACTACCTATGCCATTTTAAATAGGGTAACTTGTAATCTGTAACCTATTATATTTCCAAAGTAACCTTGGTTACTTTTGGTTCTAGTCTTTTGGTTTAAGTAGGGTTAAGTTACTAAACTCAGTAAGAAGGACCTCCAGGAGAAGGATTGGATAGCCCTGGACTAGAACAATTATAAATCATTGTCAAACCATTAATCACATATATATAGGGAAGCTTTAATTAGACATTGTTTTAAACAATTTTATAATAAAAAAATTCTAAATATTAAAAAACTAAAATTAATGATAGGTCTGCTGAGTCACCCTAACCCTAAATTTTCTGTGCTTTGTTACAATGAGTTTTAATTGTTCTCCATATGCGTCTTCTTAATTCTCAACTTTTTCCTGTGCAGTTGGTGACAAAGTCCCTGCTGATATCAGAATCACCGCCATCCGCTCCACAACTCTGCGTGTGGACCAGTCTATCCTCACTGGTTTGTCTCTGATTTACAAAATCTGACCAGCTACCTCCCAATTTTGACAGAAACATTGCTTATATCGTTATCCTTCTCTCACTTTACTCTCAGGTGAGTCTGTCAGTGTGATCAAACACACAGAGTCTGTTCCTGACCCCAGGGCTGTCAACCAGGACAAGAAGAACATGCTTTTCTCTGTGAGTTTCCCTTTCTTTAGCTTTTTTTTTTCTTTCTCCTCTTTCTCAAGCACTGAAACATTCTCTCCCACTTGCTTTCCCAGGGCACTAACATCGCTGCTGGCAAGGCTGTCGGAGTTGTGGTTGCCACTGGTGTCTCCACTGAGATCGGTAAAATCCGTGACCAGATGGCTGCCACGGAGCAGGAGAAGACCCCCCTGCAGCAGAAGCTGGATGAGTTCGGTGAGCAGCTCTCCAAAGTAATCTCCCTCATCTGTGTGGCTGTCTGGCTCATCAACATTGGCCACTTCAACGACCCCGTCCACGGTGGCTCCTGGATCCGTGGTGCTGTCTACTACTTCAAGATCGCTGTGGCTCTTGCTGTAGCTGCCATCCCCGAAGGTACAGCAGTGTGAAATCAAAAGAGTAAAATTCATGACGCACCTTTTCAATGCAGACTCTGTAAATCCAACTGTGTGTATTTGACACTTTTCTTTTCCAAACAGGTCTGCCTGCTGTCATCACTACCTGCTTGGCTTTGGGAACCCGCCGTATGGCTAAGAAGAATGCCATTGTCCGTTCTCTTCCCTCTGTAGAGACTCTGGGCTGCACATCCGTCATTTGCTCAGACAAGACTGGCACCCTCACCACCAACCAGATGTGTGTTACAAAGGTTTGTGAGAGACATTGTCTTGCTCCAAAAGAAATCAAGCAAGCACCAATACACCAGTCCTCTCACTATAACCACAAAACCCTTCTGTTTTACACACTGCTTTGTTCTCTGTATTTAGATGTTCATCATTGAGAAGGTGGAGGGTGACTCTGTGACTCTTGACCAGTATGACATTTCTGGATCCAAGTACACACCAGAGGGAGAAGTGTAAGTAATTTTAAATTCATTAAGTGATGCAAACACACGAGAGACTCACCATTCTCCTTACTTTACCTTACAGTACTAAGGGTGGACTCCCTGTCAAGTGTGGCCAGTATGATGGCCTTGTTGAGCTGGCAACCATCTGCGCCTTGTGCAATGACTCCTCTCTGGACTACAATGAGGTAGGCAACCATTTATTCTGTTTATATTAAAGACCTTCCATTTGTGGAGCAACAACTGAGCTTAACTCTCACTCTCTTGTTTTACAGTCTAAAGGAATCTATGAGAAAGTGGGTGAGGCTACAGAGACCGCACTGTGCTGCCTGGTTGAAAAGATGAACGTGTTCAACACTGAAGTCCGTGGTCTGTCCAAGGTGGAGAGAGCCAACACATGCTGCACTGTAAGTATCTCAGCCTCTTCGGAGCTCTTTAAATTCATGTTGGTCAGCTGTATTGTGTCCCTTGGTATTTATTGCAATTCTAAGTTTAAATCTTTAGCCCTAATTTATGACTGAAACATCGTAAGGATATCTATTTCTATTTCTTTTTCTACACACTAAGTTTATGATCAGATATTTTGTAATAGTTCAAGTGTCAAATTCATGTTCCAAGATTGAATTTTAATTTAATTCCATATTGAACATTATATCAATGTAGTTTACTTCTCTTGGTTTTCAAGGTGATCAAGCAGCTTATGAAGAAGGAATTTACTCTTGAGTTCTCCCGTGACAGGAAGTCCATGTCCGTCTACTGTTCCCCTGCAAAGGCCTCCAAGGCCCCTGTTGGAAACAAGATGTTTGTCAAGGTAAGAACAATCCTTAAATGACCTAGTAAAATTAAAAACCTTAAAGAGAATCTAAATGACAAAAAAAATCATTGTTGTTGTAGGGTGCTCCCGAGGGTGTGATTGACAGATGTGCCTATGTGCGTGTTGGAACCACCCGCGTGCCCCTGACTGGTCCAGTTAAGGATAAGATCATGGCTGTGATCAAGGAATGGGGAACTGGCCGTGATACCCTGCGCTGCCTGGCACTGGCAACCCGTGACAACCCTCTGAGAAAGGAGGAAATGAACCTGGAGGACTCCACCAAGTTTGCTGAATATGAAGTATGTGTGAAAGAAAGAGAGACAGGGACATTGTTTGTATTCCAACTAACATGATAACTGTATTTTAAAAAAGCTAATCTCTCCTTTTTTTTGCTTTCCTCACAGACTGATCTTACCTTCGTGGGTTGCGTTGGTATGCTGGATCCTCCTCGTAAAGAGGTTGTTGGATCCATTGAGCTGTGCAAGGCTGCTGGTATCCGTGTGATCATGATCACAGGTAAATTGTGTTCGATCCTCAAATCAGCGCTGACATTTCTTGAAACAGCACCGAAACATGACACCGTTTATATCATTTTGTTGGTTTGGGTTGCTCTGAGACATGACTCATCGGGCTTTGGCTTTTTTGAATCTGTTTCTAAAAACATAAATCAGCTAAGTGTGTTAAAAAGCACATTTGCTTGTGATATTAACCTCTTTTTTTGCATTCAGTCTTCCACAATGTTACTTGACTAGCACAGAACATCTGATAAAAATGCATAATAGGTAACATAATGCAGTAATCCTGAAAATGTCATTTCTCCTACCCAGGTGATAACAAGGGTACCGCTGTGGCTATCTGCCGCCGTATTGGCATCTTCAGTGATGATGAGGATGTGACAGGCCGTGCTTTCACTGGCCGTGAGTTTGATGACCTGCCACTGGCTCAGCAGAGAGAGGCAGTGCGTAAAGCCTGCTGTTACGCTCGTGTTGAGCCCTCCCACAAGAGCAAGATCGTTGAGTTCCTTCAGGGTTTTGATGAGATCACTGCCATGGTAAGGGAACTGAATGGAGCAAATTAATGTCACAAAAGCCCTAATATTTTTAAGAAATATATTTAACATGCTTGCATTTTTTGCCATTCCTTACCTCCTCCACATGCTCTTCAGACTGGTGATGGTGTGAATGATGCCCCTGCCCTGAAGAAAGCAGAGATTGGCATTGCCATGGGCTCTGGCACTGCTGTTGCCAAGTCAGCCTCTGAGATGGTCCTGGCCGACGACAACTTCTCCAGCATCGTTGCTGCCGTTGAGGAGGGCAGAGCCATTTACAACAACATGAAGCAGTTCATCCGCTACCTCATCTCCTCCAACGTCGGAGAGGTCGTGTGGTGAGTGTCAGTCTCTCTCTTACACATTTGCCCTCCGGAATCGGGAGTAGCTTGACTCTAAACCTGATTTATTTTCTCCATCTTCTTCAGTATCTTTCTGACTGCTGCTCTTGGTCTTCCTGAGGCTCTGATCCCAGTTCAGCTTCTGTGGGTGAACCTGGTGACTGACGGTCTGCCTGCCACCGCTCTGGGATTCAACCCCCCTGATTTGGACATCATGGGCAAGGCTCCCCGCTCCCCCAAAGAGCCCCTCATCTCTGGCTGGCTCTTCTTCAGATACCTGGCTATTGGAGGTGCGCTGCATTCTATATTTCTGCTTCATCCCTGATCTATTTTAGGTTCACCATGTATTCAGTGATATTGTACCTTCCCTGATTACCTCAAGACTGCATTACAGATTCTGTTTAATCTCTCTCTCAGGTTATGTTGGTGCTGCAACTGTCGCTGCTGCTGGCTGGTGGTTCCTTTACTGTGAAGATGGCCCCATGGCCTCCTTCTACCAGCTGGTGAGAATCCAGTGATACAGGGATACAGTAACTGATGGTTGATGCCTTTGAATGTTGAGAATGAAACAATTGATAACTATACACCTTATTATGAACGCAGAAGTCTCGCCCAACTGTAACAGTTCTTTACATTTCTGGACTCTGGTTTTTCTAGTCACATTTACATATTTTCAGAGCCGATAATATAACATGAAACCTACGAAAACGGTTTAAAAAAAGCACATGGTGCCACAGTTTCACCAATGACCGTCTTTTTGCAGTAAAGGACCTGTCAAAGTTTAATGAGTGGGATGAAGCGACGCGAGGTTAGCTTTATTAAAAACAGATGAGTGCACATACAGCTCCCGATCGGGGTGAAGTTCACGGGATTTTGTCCACAGAATGATAAGAGCACACATTATTTTAACATATTATTTTATTATTTCACACTCAGTATTTTAACTTGAGTGCTGCAAGCCATGCATAAAGCGCCGAACATGGACAGATTTTCTGGTAAGCAAAACAAGTACTTTAAAGGAATTCCTTTAGCTTATTGCCGTTACTGGCAGCCAACAACACTACGTTTTGATTCATATATTAATTATTTGCGATTGAAGTTGAAGAAGCGGCTAGGGTTTTATTTCAGAAACAAGTCTTGCTTTTCATTTAATGCAAGGAAGAAGCTTGTGTCTGGAACTTTTTTACCGATTCTTGATTATGGGGATGTGGTGTATCAGCATGCCTCTTCTTATCTTCTTGCCTCTCTGGAAGCTGTGTATCATGGTGCTTTAAGGTTTATTACGGATTGTAAATTTTCTACACATCATTGTTTACTATATAATAGAGTTGCCTGGTCTTCACTTGCTGTTCGAAGGCAAATGCATTGGTATCTATTGATTTACAAAGCTATTCTGGGTTTTTTGCCATCCTATCTCTGTTGTTTGATTCACCAAAAAGTAGTTGTTAACTATTCATTGCGTTCCCAGTCTTTTTATAATCTTCATGTACCTTCAGCACGAACTAATTTAGGTAAAACTGCATTTGAATATGCTGCACCGTCAGACTGGAATTCTCTTCAAATGAAACTGCGGCTAAATCAGTTGGTGTCTCTTAGTAAATTTAAAACACTTTTGCGTGCAATAGAAAATGATTTAATGATCTGCAAATGCTTTTAATGCTGTAATATTTTATTGTTGTGATGTACTGTTTTTTGTTGTACGTGTATTTGTATAACTGGGCCGCCTATCTTGGCCAGGACACTCCTGGAAAAGAGATTTTTAATCTCAGTGAGGTTCTCTCCTGGTTAAATAAAGGCAATAAATAAATAAACAGCACAGCTTAAGCCTGCACCCATTTTTATATTTAGTTATACTGAAAAAGTTTCAGTTTAGTAAATCTTTTTTTACCCTGTTTTAACATGGATTTCTATGGAGACCGGAACACAAGAGCATCCAAACAGAAGTTAGAATCCATCATAGCACCGCTCATCGATTACTCAGTAAAAAGGTCTATAAAAGACAGTAACAATGTGGTACATTTCACAGTAAAATAATAATGCTGAATCTATTCTCTGTCCCCAGTCCCACTTCATGCAGTGCACTGCTGAGAACGAGGACTTCGCTGGCATTGACTGCGAGGTGTTCGAGGCTGCTCCACCCATGACAATGGCTCTGTCCGTCCTAGTCACCATTGAGATGTGCAACGCTCTGAACAGGTCAGTACTTACTGAATCCAAACAACATAAAGCAGCTGATCATAAATGTTTTTATGCTGATTTTAACATACATTGGTGCACGCTTTTGCAGCTTATCCGAGAATCAGTCTCTGCTGCGTATGCCTCCATGGAGCAATGTGTGGTTGGTGGGAGCCATGAGTCTCTCCATGTCTCTGCACTTCATGATCATCTATGTGGACCCTCTGCCTGTAAGTACTGCATCCATCAAGCATGATGAATTTGGTTCGGTTCACGAGTTTAGCAATATCACTATGCAGGCTAAATGGGCTGCCACAAAGGGGCGATATAAGACATTTAATTTAGGAGACCATGATCAGGCCCAGCCAAGAGCCAACACTTCTCTCATGTCCAAGGCTGCGTTTTGCTTCTCTTTTCTTTTAGAGATACACTTGCAAACTTCCCTAAGCACTTTCCCTCGAGGGAATCCTCACTGCCATTTTGAAGTGTGTTCCAACTGGTGAAGTGGACGAGGAAAGTTTATATGGACAGACCCTCGACCCCTCGGTTTTGACTGAGGGAGCAAGTCTACTTCATATGTACACTAGTGGGCACTTATGCAACGTAATCAGTAACGTACATCCATGCCAACGACACAGAGGGAAGTTAGCAATGTAAGGGCATAAAAAAACAAGCTGGAACACAGCTCAAGTCATGTCCCAAACACTGATTCAACTGCAAACCTATTATAAAATAAAGCTGCAATATTCTAATTCTGTAATTAATTCACTTCAATTAATTCATCACATTATTCTGTTTCAGTCCAAGTGTTATATCATTTGCTAATCTCTGCCTTTCCCTCTAACAGATGATCTTCAAGCTAACCCATCTCAACGTGGACCAGTGGATCATTGTACTGAAGCTTTCCTTCCCCGTCATCCTTCTTGATGAGCTGCTTAAGTTTGTCGCCCGCAACTACTTGGAGCGTAAGTAACCGATTTAAAACACATCAAAAATTTAGTGTGGTTTTTTTTTTTTTTTTTAAGATTTACAAATGATTAATCAATTTTTATGTTAATAAAACAACTGGATATTGATATTTAAAATAAACTCTAAACATACTAAGCATATTTAAAGTAACATACAAATACATAACTAAATATTGGTTAAAACTTCTTCAACAACTTACTGTATGCAATGAAGTCCTGACTAACTGTATAACAAGCAAATATAAATTCCTATGATGACTTTTAAAGTTGTATTTTCCTTTACTTATCTCCTATCCTTTGAACCCTCCTCTCTGCACTACATTTCTTCTGGTGGTGTAAACATTCCTCCTCTTTACCCTTCTCCTCCTCACTTAATCCCCTGTTCAACCCCCTCTTTATTTTATTCCAGCCTAATCGTGTTCCCCTCCATATTCCTGTAACAAAGCAAGGTATCCCACAATCCTCTCTGTCCATGCCTGCCTGCATCCCTGTGTCTGTTTTTGTATGGACAAATTGTGCTACATTCTTTGGCTTGTTGATTGACATGTATATATTTTAGTGTCAGTCATGGAGCTCCACAGACCTCATGACTGCTGAATCAGTGAATGACTGTTCAGTAATGCTCCATATAGCAATAGATGCCACTGTAGAATCTTAATATCATTATCAGCAGAGAAAACGCAGTGTTAATGCTAAACTCATTGATATATATGTGGTTTTATCTGGTTAATGCGGACAGTAGATTCTGTTCAGCGAAAACAGTTAGTTTAAAGACTATTTCCATATTCAAAAATGTAACTGTTAAGACTATACATTTATAATTATGTGCTTCAAAGCAATGTATGCCTAGATTATTTAAGCTTTACAATAGTGTTTTGGACTCTTTAAGTCATCCTGTCTCACATAACTTATTTTCTTGAACAGAGAAAGATGAGAATCTAGTGTCCAAAAAGTGGGACTGAAAAAGTGAAGATGAAATTAGCAAAACAGCACTCCAAAGCAGAAAAAATGAAGTTCGCCAGGAGTGAAAAAGAAAACCACTGTGAACCAGTGAAAATCAACCATAAAATGTAAAACCTTATAGAATAAAGGAAAAAAAAAAATATTTAAGTAAAATGTGTTATGTTTATGTATTACTTAATTTAATATATATATAATTTAATATATATATATTATGAACAGTATATTCTAATGAAAATGCTATTCTTAAAATAAAGATGTATATAAAAAAAACATGTGTGATGTTACTTTCTTTTAGTTTAATCTTTATTTTTCATACATATGTAATGTACTCAGATTGTTACTAACACTGTGCAACATATATATGAATTAACATTTATTAGCCCCATTCAAACAGACTTAGTGTTTTATCAGCTCTTTAACATACCATTGATCTTCCACTGTTCATTGGCTCAGGCACCAGATACTTCATAATGAAATGGTGGCTCTATCCAGTAAAGTGACTTTGGCCTTCAATTGAATTATTATAGTAGGGTAGGTAGTATCATAGCAGGGGGCAACTGTTACACATAACATTTATTCAATTTAAAGTGATGACACCTTTTCAGCACAAGTTCTCTATCTGTCTGAGAACAGCAAGTATGAATATTTCACTTTGAAATAAAGTTTAAAGTTTCAACGAACAAAACATTTGAGTTACAAAATATTTTAAGGGGTAATATTTTCTTACTTTGTCTAAGGTTTAATGCATTCAGTTTAAAGACATTTATTTATCTCTTGGTTGTTTGCTTTAAGTTAACATAAAAGGAATATGTTAACACTGTTGCTGGTGGATATCATAAAAGATTTCATTATGGCTGGGGGCAACTGTAACACTACTTGCAAATAAAAATGGTATGAATTCAAAGATTTAATCTTTAAAACACTAATATATTGTAAAACTAGATTTAGTCAACAACTTATTACACTCCGCTTATTAAAATAGTGTAGTAAAACGGTTGCATCTCATTTCAAACAATTCTAATGTATTTACCATGTAATCTTTCACTTTAAGACTAAGACAGCTAAAAGAATTAGTACCACATAAAGACGAAAAATATTCCGATATTATGTGGAATAATATTAAATATGACAGTCCTTCTCATTACATGTTTATTAATGATGTTGTTACTTTGGCACATATCATTTTTTCTTATAGCGATAATAACAGGTAGACCTGTAGTAGTCTTGAGAAAAAATACATATTATAAAAATTTACAGTTGCCCCCAGTATCCATCCACAGTATGTTTTTTGGTTTTTATTTTGCTGGTGACAGGTGCTGAAAATGAGTAATATATATCCGTCAGTGTCTATTAGGAAAGAAGGATTACACCAGGAAGATAAAACTTACACTGCAGTAGCACTAAGTCTAGTACAGCTAGTAGTCAGTGGATTAGCTTTTTCACAAAATTCAAGTATTAGCAATTCCAGTTTGTCCAGATAGATAACGAATCATGTTTTTCCCCATATGGGCTGGGTTCACTAGAAGAATTGTGAACCCATGAGTGCAGGAATAGCCGTTTAGTTCTTCATGTCACTGTAGGTTTCTTTTTCACGTAGAGAGCCCACCTCAGCTTGGCCCTTTTTGAGGACCGCCTCCTTCTCCACCAGAGTCTCTTCCCTTTGGTTGGCCAAAATGTCACCTATTCTTATATTGTTTCATGTGGCATCTGCAGGCAAATCAGTGTCTTCAATCTCCTCCCCTAGAATGTGCTTCACTTGGTTCAAAGACTCTGCTTGGCGAATCTGCTCCAGTTTCACCTGAGAATGCGGAGAGAAGAAATTGAAAAGACTATTTAAAAAAAAAAAACTATGCTTAAAGTTTTTGCCACACACCTCAAAGATTTGTCTGCAATGTCAAAATCAGAGTAGAAATCAGGACACAGCCTGTGTACTATCAACAACTGATGAATTATGTCAACAGAGACTGCAGTGTTTATGCAGAATAGATGAACTCAATACTGATCTTAAATCAGTCAAGTACCTGCAGTGACTGCGACAGCTGCACAAAATCCTTCTGCACAGCTTGACTAGTGTCTAGCTGAGAGCGCAGACTGATCACCTGACTGCGACACTCTAAACACTGCTGCTGCAATGCTGCCTAAAAGACAGACAGAGAGATGTAAACTACTATATAAAAGACAGACAGAGAGATGTAAACTACTATATAATCAAATTCAATGATTTTCACCCATTCACACCAAGATGCAGGCATACCTTCTCCTGGATGTGAGATTTGTTCTCCTTCTGAAGGTGAGAAAGTGCCACTCGCAGACCCTGCACCTCCACACGACACTCCTGCAGCTCAGCCTCCAACTGCACACACAGATGGGACAATGGATACGTTCTCATTGGAATACTAGCGTACTGCATTGCACACACTGAACAATATGTGAAACAGTTACGCATTATATAACAAAAGTTTTCAAACAACACTATGCTACATTGTTGTCACATGACCTCGTTATGTGCATGTTTAACTTTGTGAGTGCATACAATTTTAAAGGGATAAATAATTTTTCCCTTTTGTAATATGTCTTAACTGTTGGTAGTCTGATAAAGAAGTTCATTTGCCACACTGAAATTGGCAGGCCAAGTTGGACTAAAATCAAAGGACCTAGGCTTATAGAGAAACCCTACAGGTTACTAAAGTACAAACAAGCAAAATGGCACCTGACATTCAAAAATGTCTTAAGAGACTGATTTCTTTGAGCATCTCAGCAATACACAGTGAACTCATATGTGAAAAATGCAAGCAAAGCTTCTACATAACTGCTTGTTTAGCCCCACCCACCGATTTGCACATGAAGTGTTTGCGAGAGAGGCTAACTTGCAGGTCTACGCAGAAACCAAACGATAAAGACGCTCCGAAGACAACAAGACGCTGTGCAGTACCAAGTTGTGGAAAAACAGTGTTTGCATTGCCTTCCTTCTGATCCGAACATTAGGAAAGAGTGAATGAACTTTATTTTTAATGAAAATCCAGACCGCAACAGTAAGAACTCGCTCCTTTGTTTACTTCATTTTACAGAGGATTCATTTACAAACAAGGCACAATTCAACACAGGATTTTCAAAAAGACTGAAACTAAAAGACGATGCTGTGACAACTATATTGAATCCAACAGTAATGTCGCAACACAAATGTGAGTAACTGTTTTTATTACGTGATCACTATTGCTTTGTCTCTTCTTACAGATTATTTGATATGTATTGAGTTATGCGTTTTTAACCTAAATCACTGCAGCATCTATCTATGAAGGATGTAGACTGTCAAACACACAACTATTAGCCAATCATAGCAGTGGGCGTTTACTTCCGAGTCTACAATCCTCCACGCCTATTCAAACAGAGCGTTCTGATGAGGGGGGTTAAAACAGGACAGAAAATAGCCTATTACTTCTAAATTATGATGTTTTTTATGTACAAATCTTGATAACATAAGTGTACAAACAGTACAAAATAAAAAACAAAGGCAGTTCTTGACCCCTTTAAAGGCTGCCTTACCTTTTCCTTTTGGATCTGTATGCGGTCTGCCTCAACTGACAGGCTGGCAAGCTTAACTGAGGGAGAGAGAATTCAATCACAAACTGACACTGGACATGTTTCATCATGGTAACACATTAAAATATCAAAACCTACCCTCATACAACAACTAGGATCTACATTATTCTCAAAAAGTGAAAGTATGCATGACTTACCTTCTAAAATTTCTGGAGGAGCAGATGTGACAGGAAAGATGAGGAGAAGAAACAAAAAGGATCAATGATTGAAATGATTCAAATGATTTATTGTGAAAAATTTTATTCAAATGTTTTATGAACAGTAAGGGAAAGCAAAGTCTCATAGCAAAAAAAGTGTACGCCAAATGCATAAATGTAATGTAATCTAATGATATAGACAGACCACTCTCTTCTGTGCGTGTCTCCAGCTGTTCCTGTAAGTTGACTATTTCAATACGAAGCCTCTCCTCACAGTGAGCTGCCTATGTGTAGAGATACACACTGACTTAATCCCTTATTAAGACAAATACACACACACCTCTGGCCTCCTTTTGTCAAATCCGCTTGTAAACACAGAATCACTCACTCATATACCTCTAGTGTTGGACTGCAGGGTGGAAGGCTATTTTCATCCACATCAGTGTCTTCACCTTTCAACTTGGAGAGTTCATTACAAACTCTCTTCTGAGAGTAAGAGAGCTCTGCCTGCATGAAAAAAAAGAACACACACAGACTTTTAAAGAGTTTGTGATCTCATCAAGATGTTGGATCATGGATTCCTGCTGCCCTTTGATTGGACCATTCACCTGTTACTCACCAATCTGCTCTGAACGGCATTTTGTGACTGGCTAAATGATTTCTGTAGGTCTTGAAGAAGGGTCTCAGAAGTTTGCACCTGAGACTGAAGCACAGACAACTGCAACAGACAAAAACACAAAGATATCAATATATAACATTGCTTTGAAAGTAATCATCTGTAGATATGCTATATCGTGGTATATGCTCAAAGCAATTAAACCACATTGAAAAAAAATTATATTATATTACATTCTTCCACTCAAAACTTTGGGGTCACTAAGATTTTTATATTTTATACATAATTTTATTCAGCAAGGATGCATTAGGATGCAATTGTCAGTAGTCAAAAGTGTCAGTAAAGACATGTATCATGTTACACAACAATTCTTCAAATAATTCTTCAGCATTTATAATTTCAAATAAATGCTTATCTTTTAAACTTTCTACTCATGAAAGAATGTATCAATGTACAAAAATATTAAGCAAAGCAACTGTGTTTTTATTTGGTCTGTGTGGCGAAAGACAGGAAGTGAGAGTTTCTCTACCTGTTTTTGTGTCTCTGTGCTTTGCACATCCAGTTCTTTCTCCAGCTCAGCTTTCTGCTTTTGAAGCTCTGTCACCTCCTCTTGAAGCTCTACAAGCTAAAAATGCCATGATATCAGATTCAACAAGTTAGTTGAGGGATAGTGACATCATGCACTAATATCAATGATCTCTATTGCACTGATTGACAAACAACAAGCTAGAAATGTTCCGCACTTTTTAACTAGGGATGTAACGATATCAAAATCTCACAATACGATAATATCTTGACATGAAGTCCAGGGTATGATATTTATTGTGATATAAAAAAAAAAAAAAAGAGAAGACAAATGAAGACTTGGGCAAAAAAAGAAGAAAATTTTGTACATTTTAAAGTTCAATTATTCTATCTGATGCACTTTGAGAGTTCAAAATTAAGAGCTCCAACCCATGATCTTAACTAAGAAAACTTAAGTCAGAAAGAAGTCAGTGAATTGACTTGTCCCTGAACTTTAAAGGGTACTCAACCCTCTTTTTATTTATGGTATACTGTCTCAGTCTAATAAACTGTCTCACAAGACAGTTTTGCTATCGCGATACCACAAGATTGACAATACCATTACATCCCTACTTTTAACTAATGAATTTCCATGACTTGTCAAATTGTTTGCTAATACTGGATAAGGACTGCACTCACAAAGAGTAGATTCTTAGATTTTAAATAATATTTTGACTTTTCCAGGCCTGGCAATCGCGATTTTAACATTTCTTGATACAGTTTTCCATAGTCGTGGGAAACCTACTAGAAAAACTAGATGTATACTGACTTGTGCTTGCAATTTGTCCCAGTCTGCATGCGTGACCAGTCGGTGTCCTGGTGGTGGCAGGTAGATCGCTTCAGGCACCAGCGTTCCTGTGGACACCAGGGAGGCGGTGTCATCTTGAGGGGGCGGATGTCGGGGCAAAGTGGGTGTGTCCAGAGAGAAAGAAGACAGGGAGGCAGAGTCACAGTGCTGGGGAAAGTAGTCCATCATAAGGCCTGTGGTCTCTGCATCTGATGTCTCTGCCAGCAGCTCCAGTGGATCAGAGTCTGACCCTGAGCCCTCACGGTAAGCAGCTCGCGGCAGAGGGGAATCACCCTGTGGAGGAGAGGTACCCTCCACCTTGTCCTTTTTAGAGATGCCCTGCATGCACAATGAAATGTGTAAAATGCAGAAGTGACTTTAGTGCATTATAATACAGAAACCGAAAGATCTTTCAAAAAGGGAAACAGACACTTAGTGTATCAAAAAAAAACATCAGTACATATATCTTGAGCTCAGTATTTAGATAACAAAAAAGGGAAAAAAGAAAAAGAGAAGGTGGGACACAGACACACAAACCTTAGTGTTCTGGGGCGAAGTGGCTCTCCTCCACTGTGCTCGTTCTGACTGCAGAACAGATATTCTAGCCTCATACTGAGCAGCTGTTTCTAAGATGGAGCAAAAAAACAGGACGTGAAAAAACTGGGATCAGTAATACTGAAACACATTCCCGGTCGTTTCCAATTCTTTGGGTTACATTCCAATTCATGACATGCAAGTTGGCAAAAGAAATGAAGCTGCAACCAACTTCTGAATTGTAACAAACTTCTAAATGCAATGGCTTATCAAAGAAGAAAAAAGGTTGGTTTTATTTTATTGATTGCATTTACTTTTATGTATTTGGCAGATGTTTTTAACCAAGTGAATTACACAGCATACAGGGTACACTGTATGGTAAGGTCTACGCATTCCCTGGGAATCAAACCCATGACCATGGCACTGCTAGCGTTATGCTCTACTGTTTGAGTCACAGGAATTTGGTTGTTAATTGGATTGTGAAAAGTGAGTGTTGCGATTGGCATTAGCACAACCTTAAATACATCAGCAGAGAGAAGTGAGTTGTATCGCATTTTGATTAAAGATAACAAGATCATTACAACGTCACTGCAAAAGGCTCTGGCCTTACAACTTTATTGGCAAGACATCTCATAACTTACAAATGGAAAAAAATCCACCTCTGCCTTTTATTAGTGAATATTAGTGAATTAAAAATTCTCACTCACAGGCTCCTTTGATAAGGTATAGAGTCTCTTTCTGGATAAATATACTGGCTGACTATATAGACAGTTAAGCTGAGCCCTCCCTTTTATTTTTTATTTAATTATTTTATTATATTCATTTCATTATTTTTAAACGATGCATTTGTGTTTCCATATATTACTCTGTTGTAATTTTATTTCATCGGCAGGTATTTTACTTTGCTGCATTTTTGCGTTTGGTAATTGGATGGGGTTTTGTTGAGGTCATAAAATATGTGCACAGATGCAAACATGCATGGAGAAACAAGGGTCAGTTTTGATTTCAAGCCAAATTTAAAGGAAAAGCTCATTCGCAAAATCAAAACTTACTCTCCCTTATGTAGTTCCAAACCTGCATGCTGAAGAAACTTCTTAAAAGTTTCATAGAATTAATTCATATGACTTGTTAGCTTTGTAGGATGAACAGACTGAAATTTAGTCATTATTCAATAATGACTGGCTCACATTGAAGAATTACTATACAGAACACTGAGAATACAGCTCACAAATTCTTTTAAAGTCACCATAACATCAAAACAGATTTTTTTATTAATGCAACATACGAGATTTATTTATGCAAATCATCATTCTTTTTAAATTCATGTGTATTGTTCTCATAACCTCATCAAAAGGTGAAACAATAATCCCTCCCTTTCAGCAACTTGTCATTCACAATAAACAAATGACAAAAATCAAATCAATCCCTGATGGACAAAATGAAGTCCCAACCTAATTTTTTTTCTCATTAGAGAAGCCATACATCACGATAGGTAAGAAAAGATGATGGCATTTTCCATTTCATGCCAACTTCAACAGGAAATTTATGGTGTTTTACACTTTTGGGTACAACATTTCATTGCTATCATGTTGTATGGAAAGAACTGTTCTTCTCCTTTTGGGTCTCACAGAAAAACATGTTCGGAATGACATGAAACTGAGTAAATATTGACATAACTTTTATTTTTGAATGAACTACTTTTGCACTGTGGCTTTTCTCCACAGAGGTTCCGTTGTTAATCAACTATCCGCAAACAGACTTGTGCTTTACAGTACTTCCACCTTAGGTGACTGACCACACTCCTTCAATCCCTCCCTCTCACTGCTCACCTCTCAGAGCCTCCTGCAAGGACTGAATCTCCTGGTCGCATTGTTTTTGCAGTTCCTGCAGCTCCTCCTGTTTGCTAAACTCGCAGATCCTCGCCACACCCTGCCAGTGTTCCAGCTGAGCTCGACACTCGATTAGCTGCGTCTGCAGGTCTGCTTCAGCTTCTACTGAAGGAAAAACAGAGACTTCAGAAACTCTTCTAAATAGCCTTGACCCTTTCTCCCCCACCGTCTTGTTTTTGAAGAATCGTTTATCACAGGTGCATAATACGAGAACAGGTGCAAGGCAGACAGACAGAGCTCTACTTTATTAACAAGATGGATTTTGCCGAAAGCAGATTAACACTAAGAGCACTTGATTTGATTTGTTTAAATCCTGAATAGGCATTGGATATGACACATGATGTCCAAAAAAAACAACAACAAAAAAAACGTATATTGTTTCTCGTCCTAAACACCTGTTGATTGCTGTTATTATCATCAACAGAAAACAAGATTGTCATCAGGAATTAAAGCATTCCCACATTTGTTTAATGCATATATAAGTTAAGCACTAATGCTGTCTATTCGGCAGCTACATGATCAGATATCTTTGTACGCCAAGCTCAAACGGTTATTACTTACGTTACTAATTTAATCACAACAATCTCAGAATAATTGCCCAACGTGTGTTTATATCGATGCCAAGCTTATTTTTAGACTGTAGTTTAACATGTACTGTTGGTTCATACCATCGGTCTCCTCTTCACTGCGCGATGCTGTCGTGTCCGAGACTTCCATGGTTTCACGTCATTTGTCTCGCTATTTTCCTTTCGTTTCGACAGTCTCCCCTTCGCCCGCATCCGTCTTCCTTTTCCTGTGTGAAGTGCAGCAGGGCCGGGCTTCAACAAAACTGCACCAAGAGTGCAGGAAACAACTTTCCCCGGTTCAGTCCTGCGGATGTTACCTAATCATCCTCCCTAGAGTCACACACGCGCGCGGACTGCTTCAAAAACTAGTGAGCTGACTACACAGACCGCGCTTTTTTGGGCCTGATTAGGCATCAGCTGACCGAGAAGGCGCCTGTGATGCTGTCTAGGTAGCCAGCTCACTAGGATTTGAAACAGAGCCAGAGAGGATGTGAACTATCCATGCGGTCTTCGTTGGAGAATATATGCAAAATAGCAAGATGGCTTTGCATATTTTCCTAAACGTATGGTTAATCGTGCAATTGAATAACAAAAAACGAATGAGAAATAAAACTCTTGTATAGACACCGCATTTTCCGCATTATATATAGTTGTTGTAGTGTTTTTTTTAACTTAAAATCGCAATAAAATCATATCGTGACCAAGTCGCTTTCATATTCTTGTGTATTTTACTCTTTTTCATGTAGAGTATTGTACGATTGTCGTAGAAACTATGTTTGAAAATCCTATTGTTGTCAACGGATAAAAAAAATCTTGTCTGATGCAGGAAAAATGGTTCCCACTGTTTTGACCAATGAATTTGCATGCAATTTTAGTAACCTTTGCGATCAGTTGTGATAGATGAACAAGGGTTTGTCATAATCGTTTTGATTCAGAGCGAAATAATCATTTCATACAAGTCTGTGAACCGTTTTGGCGGATTCATTACAAAGAACCGACTCAAAATAACGATTCGCTTGCATACGACGCACCGCCTCCTAAATGTAGTTATTTTGATTAAAATAATGTAGTCTTAGAAGTACAGGCCTAACTGGAGAATCTTACTCTACAAATCTGGGCCTAGGACAGTAATGGACACATTATTTTATTTTCAACAAAGATAACACAAAGTTCTGATTTAAAATCTAAATTGATACAAGTTACAGCAAAACAAAGACTCTTAAATATGATTTTTACATTCAGAACACACACCTCTCTGCTGAAGTTCCAAAGAGGATTTGGTTGTTAACTTCAGCTTGGTTAGCAATCTTTCGAGTCTTTGCGTCGCCAGGTTTTGAATAGCAATGAAGCCAAACACACATACATTTATTTTATTATCGTAACAGCAATAACTTGACAAAAACGTAGGAAACCGTGGTACAGTACACAAATGCCAGCTTCAATATTTCTATTAAAATTGACTATGATGTGAATAAACACGAGAAGTCATAAGAATCTAATGTCATAAATGAAGGGCTTCTTTCTGGTAATTTACCATACAATACAGAGTATTTTAGGTACATAGCAGAGAAAAGGATGATGATATTAAAAACTGCTATTGCCAAACAATAGGATGATTCAGAGCATTAATCCAATCTCATAATGTGACCCTTCAGTTATTCTTTACAGTACAATTGCTAGACTGCAATGAGACTTTTTTTTTTTTTAAACAAACATAGTATTGGTCCACAGCTCCATCATTATTTAATGCTGAAAGACAGAGCTTACAAGAGCAGCAGTGTGTAACAAGTGCCCATTAAATTGTTTCTCTGTGTCTAATCATTCTTGTAATGTAGCAGAGGCAGTTTAGTGGTATTTCGGGGTGCTGTATTCGTTCTATCCAGATCTTTGAAGTCTACATTCCCTCTCAGTTCATGTCCTGATCACCCACACTCTGACGCAGGTACTCCTCATAGAGATTTTTCTGCATAAACATACAAGGGAGTCATCAGTTGAGTCCATCATCACTGTAGCTGTCCTTAGATGTGTCAACACAACCCAAATGCACACTATACCTTTTTGATCTTCACCACCTCCTGGACATACTCCAGCTTTTGTTGAAGCTGTCTCTTTTGTTTCCCAGAGAGTGTTGGTTTGGTCCTAAAAGTGGAATGAAGAGAAAAAGAACACGAGATGTTTAGTAAAATGCTGAAGCTGGTCTTTTCCACACAGTGGAAGTATATGGCATAAAGTGGCATAAATTAATCACTAATCTTCCTCTCTGCTGCAGGTAAGTTAAAAAAAAAAAAAAAAAAAGCAGTCCATAAAACTAAAAAAAATAAAATAAAACTAAAAAATAAATAAATAAATAAATAAATAAATAAATAAATATATATATATATATATAAAAAATTCACTAATCTTCCTTTCTGCTGTAGTTAAAAAGCTAGGAGGATTTTTTTTTTCTTCAAAGTGCACTAGTCTTCCCCTCTGCTGGGGAGTAAAGGAGTAAATTTTAATTTTAAATTCACAAAATCATTCACTCATCTTCCCTTCTGCTGCAGGTCTAAAAAACAAATTTAGAAATAATATACATCAATAATAGTCCATAGAACTTAGACTACTGAATTCATAAAATAGCTAGAAGGAAGGTTAATTAAAGTTGTAATGTAATGTAATGAAGGTTAATTTAAAGTTTATAAATGTTTTTTTTCACCTGAAAGAAAAGCGAGCGAGGAGGATAAAGATGAAGGACAACAGCACCAGTCCAGCACAACTGTACAGCTGCACCTCCACTGACAAGGATTCAAACGCCTTCACTGCTGGAACCTGAACGCACAAACCCACATTTACATTATTATCTACAGTGAATCCCACACACACATATACATGAATGCATATGCATACTAACCACGTATAGTGTGAGCGCCTCTATGCCACTATTACCCAGCATGAGCACCAGCACATCTTTGGAGAGGCTGCCAAGCACCAGTGTGACGAGCAGCAGCAGGGGCACAGTGAAACCCAGCATGCCCAACAAACAGCCCTTAAAACGTGATCGACGGTTCTCTATACTGCATTGCCTATAGAAAGTTCAACACACAATGGCAATTGTAATATTAGACATTCACAATCTAATAAACCTTGGCATTTACCTACACAATATGCATGAATACAATATAAGGATGCATTACCTGTCATTATCAATTGTCTCAGTGACGGCCTCAGTGATGAGGTTGCAGTCCTTCTCCAGTGAGTTAAGCGTGTTCTGCACAGTCTGGTTAATGGTCTTTTCTATAGTCCGACACACTTCCTCAATCTGATTGACACATCGACTGGGCTGGAAGTGAGGAAAGACACTTCAGTTTCTTCTAAGAAACAGTTCTTTACCTACTAAGTAATAAAGTTGTTGTCACAGTTATAGTGAGGAACTGAAAGACTGTGGTAGCACCTTATTAGGGTTGGGAACATAGATGGTGGGCATATCGAAACCACACTTGTTGAGTCCTGGACGCTTGCAAAGCTCCTGCACAATCTGCATCATAACTCTCTGAAATAACCAATAACAAAGCAATTTGACATGTCATTAAGCAGTCAAACAAAGATTATTTGCCTTGCTATTTACAGTCCCTAGAAACATCCACAGACACTACTGTTAAAATGCTTTAGTGCTGTCAAACGATTAATCGCGATTAACCACATCCAAAATAAAAGTTTGTTTATATAATGTGCGCGTGTACTGTGTATATGTATTATGTATGTATAAATACACACATGCATGTATATATTTAAGAAAAAAAGTGTTTGTATTAAATATATTTATATATAATATACATTATATGAATATAAACACACACACGTAATACACGTAAATATTTTCAGAATATATACTCTGTGTGTGTATTTATATATATACACAATAAATATACAAAGCATACACACATATTATGTAAACAAAAACGTTTATTTTGGATGTGATTAATCACGATTAGGCCTAATCGTTTGACAGAACTAAAATGCTTGGAGTCAGTTTAAAGACTGAAACACACTGCACGATTTTCAGCTGTCCCAGACAAAAGATTGGCATCCTGATCGTGGCTCCTAATCAGTGGTTTTATTTTGTACAGTGAGAGAAGTTCAAAGATGGCCGTTGTCACAATCTTGCGAACAAAGATATCCTACGATAATTTTCTGACAGTGTCAGAAATTCAGCATGATCATCACAGTGTTTGCTGCTACGACCCACGTTTACTGACTAACCAATAAAAACGCGGCGTGAAATCAACACGACATGGCGCGAACATATAAAACTGCTTATCTCAAACTCTTATCCCTTCCTCTTTCACTACTTCCAATTTTTTCAGCACACATAAAAACTCCAACTGCCAAAGTGTGATTCATCATGCTGATGACGTGTTATTTTTCTATAGTAAAGTGCGTCGTAGCCTATGAGTCATACCCAAGTTTATTAGATCCATGTTGCAGTCTGATTTGAAATGATCTTTTAGGATTGATAAAATCGTGCAGTATGTAGAAGGCTTTTTTATTGCTTAAATTAATACTTAAACAAGGACACAATAAATTGATCAAGACTGATGGTAAAGTCAATTCCAAAAGATTTCTATTCAAAATCTATTCTGCAAAAATATGAAAAAGCAAATTCAGCTCAAATGCATTACAGGAATACATTGTTTTTTTAATATTTATTGATCAATTTTATATATTATTAATATATTGATATATTTTACTATTTTAAAATGTTAAAATAGAAAAGTTATTACAAATTGTAGTAATATTTCACAATATTGCTATTATTATAGTACTACTGATCAAACAAATGCAGCCTTGGTAAACAAAGTGCCCCTATTATGGATTTTTTTAAAATGACCTTTCATGCAGTGTGTAACAGCTCTAAGTGAATGAAAACATCCAGCAAAGTTTTAAATCTGAAAGTGCACCATGTATAAAGTTATTGTCTCTCAAAAGAAAGAACTGACTCTGAATCATTGAAACGGATCGTTTTTAAAACGAATCCCAAGCCGTTTCATGTTGACATCAACATTAGCATATTAGCATATTGCCCACCCATTTGTTGGTCTTTTCGCCTTGGTCTGAATGAAAATGCCGTAAAAATAGGGGTTTCCCTGTTAACGGCTGTACACAAAGCAGCACTGCGCTCACAAAGGCTGCTTTATCAGGCATTACAGGCTTGATGAAATGGAAATGAAATCGACCAATCACTGCAGATTAGCATCACACAAAGGAGGGGTTTGGAAAAATGAATCGTTGAACGAATCGTTTGGGAGTCGTTGAGCAAGTAAGGTAAAAATAAATGCATATTCTAATAAAATGAAAGTGTTTTTTGACCTTGCATGCATGTCAACCTGTTGTTGGGGACTCCCAAAACCAAAATATGAACCTTTCATTACCCATAATAGGGGCACTGTAAGAGACTTCTCTGAATGGTAGTGTACATGCTTATGTTAACAGTTCTAAATTTTATTTTTCCATGCATAAGAGCATCTTACTTGTCGATCAGACTCTCCTCCAGCCTCATCCGCTTTGCTGAGATAAAAACGGAGACGGTCCCCTTGCTTTTCATTAAGTTTCTCTACAATGTTGAGTGTGCGCTTGCATAAAGCCTGTCCCATTGGGTCAAAGAAGACCAGGATCAGATCACAGAGCTCACCTGGTGTAGTCAGGCAGAATCAAAATACAGAGACATTTAATATTTGAATCATAAACAGACATTTATAATAGCAATTTAGTCTTAAAATCAAAATTACAACAATGCCAACTCCGGAACATACAACTAACTTCAAGACAAACACATACCGAGCCACATAATAGCTTGATCCACATCAAAGGGGTACTTCATATCTCCATCCACGAGACCAGGAGTGTCAACAAAGGTCACCAAGCTGAAACGTTTCTGTCGTGAAGTACAAATCTCAGTGCTGAGGTATTCTGACACCCCTGAAATTGAGAGAAAGTTAAGTTTTAGACACAGCTTCAATAAGCTTGTAGCTCTCTTTAGTGCAATTCATCAACAAACCTTTAAACTCCTGCAGTGGTTTGAAATGGGGATAGAGATGGAGTGTTGCGTTTCCCTAAAACCAAGACAAGGTTGCTATACAAGACGTTTATACCAATGATGCCCAAAATCATGTCACACAAAACTTTCATGCAACATGCATGGGGCCATATTTACCGTGAGCGATTCCCTCTTTCGCCCACTTGTAACGAAGCTGAAGCCTTGTGTCTCTATTGCGACCCCTGTTCTTTGGATATGCTCCTCTACATACCTGCAAAGCAATAAATGCATGACTTAAGCCCCGTTCACAATAAGAACGAAAACTATAGAGATAACAATATTAGTGTCCACACCAGTGAACTATATCGTCTATTTGTTTTAAGCGCAGTGTTAATTTTGGCAGGCAATTTTGATTTAGTCTTAGTCTTTATCTTGAGACGAAAATGCTTAATAGTCTTAGTCACATTTTAGTCATTTGAGTCTTTCATAGTTTTAGTCTAGTTTTAGTCGACGAAAAGTCATTGCATTTTCGTCAACTTTTAGTCATTATACTTTTAGTCATTACTTTTAGTCAAACTGCAGTTACCAACATTTATTTTGGTAGCTTTTTTATATGTAGTCTTCAAACAAAAATAGTCATTAATTCTTCTCTCTTTAGACCAAATCAATTAAGCTTATGAGAAATTTGAATCAAGGATTGAATTTGGAAAAACTTAAATACATTTTGTATATGTATTATAGATATGTATTTAATTGGGAATGCTGTCCCTTTAAGACGGAAGGCATGCATGTAATACTGACACCACATTCAGTTTTCACCCACCTGTTTACGTTCCCCTTAAGCCATAACCGACTGTATTTACGTGAGATACTCTACACCATAGACATTTGGACTGCTGTGTGTGTATTTGATCGCGCGCTGTATGAAAACTGAGAAGTGGAGCGTGCGCGAGGAGAGAGCACTTCTATCAGCGCGATTCCGCCTGTCGCGCCTTCACTAACTTTAAATTAATCCACAACGAATTGTGACTCCCGGGAAAAACAGGACGTCTGGTCACCTTATCCCTAACCCTTCAGGTGCTGAGGCCATTGTTTCAGATCGTTAGTTCGTGTTTTGGTAGCCTATCTGTCTGCGGCTGCCATACTGAGGCTAGATATGAGAACGCCCTTCATCTGATTGTAATCCAATGACAGGGACGCACATTTTGAAAGACAAGACAGTTAACTTAGCCTATAGGATGTATTTTGAATGTCCGGTAGTCCTCAAATAACATTTTAGTCCCGTCTCGTCTTGTTAACGAAGACGCTGCATAAATTTCGTCATAGTTTTTATCATCAGATATTAGTTTTAGCTCGTCAACGTCTCGTTTTAGTCACAGAAAAAAGGTTCGTTGACGAAATCAACACTGTTTAAGCGTACACGCATCTGCTGCTTTACATTCTTAAGCTCGTTATAGCAGGATTGATTCTGATTGGGCATCAATGTTTTTATCGTTCATCAGCTGGAAAAAAAAAAAAGTTCTGAAAATGATTCCAGCGATATCGTTTCTCTGTGCCTGTATCATTATAGCTGTGGTGTGGACTCTGCTATTCTTTAATACTGAGAACAATTTTTAGAACTATATCTTTATTGTCATCATTATAGTTATCATCCTTGGTGTGAACGGGCCTTTACTGTTTGAACTCTAATTGTTCTCACTTTTTCAGTCTAACATTAAGGCTGATGATACACTGGGCAACTTTAGGAAATGTTGCCATCAACAGGCAACCAGGTGAGAAACAGAGCCCATGACTGATCTGAAACATCCAAATAGAAATTTGTTACCCATTCTCAGTGGGAAAGTGCCCAAGCAACATTGCTCAAAAAAAGTTGCCCAGCAAAATTGCCCCGTGTATCATCAGCTGAAAAGCAATTTGAGTGCATGACTGTAGTGTATATTTTTATGCCTGTATATTAGCCTACCAATTGATAAAGCTGCTCTTTCCAGCTGAGTGGTTCCCCATCAACATTACAGTAATCTTTTTCCGGGGAGGCAGCAAGGTCACCCCAACAGTCTGAGCTATTGTTATTAGTCCTACAGAGCAAAGGAATGAGTGGTTAGACAAACTAGACAGGAAAGAAAGTGTCAGGGGCTTTCAGTTTTTCAGTTTCAGGTTCAGTGTGTGAGTAACAGAACAACATTTTTGTGTGAACTATCCTTAACGTCACCCACTGAGTGACAATTACAGAAAAGGGAAAAAAAAAAAAAAAAAAAAAAAAAAAAAAAAAAAGAGGAAACTTTATACAATTTAAACTTGATGCGCTAAAAACAAAACTTTAATATTTCGTATTGCTTGAAGTACACAGTAACGAATTAAACGGTACATGTAATGATTGCACAGTTATAAAAACAAACAGGTGGAATGCCTTTCGCCCTCTGAAGTGCATACTTGACATATCAACCGGCATTTTAGCTCACCGGCTACCGTTAGCACCTCCTATCCACTCCCAGACACAGATACCTCACCAAACCAAGCAAATCAATGAAAAAGTAGTCGTTTCTAAAGGGAACGGTTTCTTACCGCTATCCGGATCGATGTACATCTGGTGGCAATCCCGTAAGATGCGCTCGTCGCAGGACACACTGCCAGATATTGAGTCGGCATTTGCAGCACTCCTGCTTTTGATTTTCCCGGACATCGTGATGTAAAATTACGGGCTGTAACAAAGCAACTTGTGCTTTATCGCCCACAAAGTAAAATCTACCGGTAAAACAGTATGAAATTAATGAAAGAAAATAGAATATTACTTACAACCAAAATGAAGTTCAAATCGCCCCGGTCTGCTGGGTAACGCTGGCCACGTCACTGTTGTGCGCAAAGAGTACTGGGAGTTGTAGTCTTTATCCCTTTTACTCGAGGTGGTTCTGATAATCAGGGCAGAAAAGCTACCTCTTGTTTCCGCCTAGTTTATTTATAGAGTATTATATAATCATTAATCATTTTGAAGTTGTGCCCTTTGCACTCGTGAAGCTTGTGAAATGCACCGTTAATTCATTTGAGAATTTTATATACATTAATATGATCAGTCTACTACTTTTAGATTTCTTTTAGGTTACTGTTGACCCATTTCGTTTATCACATTGATTTAAATAGAATAATCTTGTACCATATTGATAAAATAATACAAAGAGTGAGAAAACATAGTTCATTCATTGTCATTAACAACATGAAGTTCATTAAACATTACATTACGTCAAGGTTTCCCAAACTGGGGTATATGAAGGAACTGCAGGGGGTTTGTGAGTTTAAAATGTAATAAATAATTAATGAATAATTAATGAAAATGTTAAATTAAAATAAATCATTTTAAAAACAATCAAAGACACTTAGGCTACTAAAAAAATAAATATTTTATTTGTTTATCTGCTCGTCATGGGACCATAACCAAAGTCAGAGTACCATAACATGCAAATGTGATACACAAATATTAAAATATTTATTTTAAAATCTCAGGGATTCTTCAAGTAAATAGGTGAAAGAGAATCAGATGACAAAATAATAATAATAATAATAATGTGTTTGAAAGACAAAGCCTACTGAGCGATAATTAAAATAAAAATGAATGTGCTCATAATTGATGCAATGTTGAAATACTTCTTAAACTTGATTTTTATAAATCCAGTTGTCAAATGCTATGTAGCCACCATGTGTATTTAAGCAGTTTTAGAAAGGAAAATTTAAAAGATGAAAAAGAGGAATTAGGGAGGATTAGGGCTGGACGATATGGCCAAAATTTATATCACGATATATCTCTTAATTTTGGTCGATACAGTATAATTCCGATATCAATATGAACACTATTTTAAAAAAGCCTCAGAAAAACTACCAAGAACGCCCACAATGGATGTCTGTACCCAGGTCTGTGCTGGGGTTAAAATTCAGCCCTGGAAAAATCCAGCCCACCCGGCCCACAAGTTCCCCGTGAATGTTTTGCTGGGTTTTAGGGCCTTCAATTGGAGTAAATGAATAAATAAAACAGGACAGAAACAAATAATGACAGATATGACTGAATTCACAGTAAATGCAACAAACTTAATGCATTTTTGTCACACAGAAATGCACTTGACAGTAAAGCATTGATTTTGAGCTAGAATGCAGGGAATTTTTTGCTAATAAATTCTGTGATCATTTCCTCACCCTCATGTCATTCCAAACCTGTATGATGTACTTTCATTTTGTAGAATGTTACCAAACCATTTTGGTTAGCCTTGATTTCTACTGTATGGACAAAAATTTCTTGAATTTATCAAATTGTATGTTCCACAGAAGAAAGAAAATCATACAAGTTTGGAATGACATGATGTAGCTAAAAATTTTAACTAAACATCTAAAGAGAAAGAAGTTTTTGCTTAGAATCCAGAGTCTAACTGACTAGTAGCCCTATTAGTAAGATTGTGGTCACAAGAAGTAAAACCATGGTCCTCATTACCATGGTTATATGGTTTTTAAAATAAGTAATAGTAAACTATGAAATTTGTAATAAAAAAACTAAACATGTAGAAACAGAAAATACAAAAACATGTTGCTGGAGACGGGCTTATTGAGAATGCAGACTGATTCTCTGCCAGCAAGAGGCGCTTCTGGAGCAGTAGTGAGAGTGGTTTCCCCGGTAATGGCTGTACACAAAGCAGAGCTCCAGATAAAAATGAAAATGTCTTTGAAAGTTTTCTGAAGACAGTCGGTTCCCTTCAAAGATACATTCATATAAAACACCTGCACTGCATTTTGATTTTGAAACCTGCAGTGCTCATGTTTATTTAACAAAGTCAACCGCCACAAATAAATCACTGAAACACTGGTAATGTATATCGAAATATCAGAAATGTGTTCAGAAATCATATCACCGATATTGAAAAAACATATCGCGATATGATATTGAATTATTGTCCAGCCCTAAGGAGGATCAATAAATTATGAATCATTTATTGCTATGTAATCATGCAATCTATAAAACAGTAACTGTAGTCTGATTACAAGTATTTTAAAATGTAATTTAATCTAATACACATCGTTTTATCTGTGTGCGTGATAAAATGTGTCGATATACATGTAAAATATGAGTAAGAAGTTCCATTATATAACCATTATATAATTAACATTATATGCATTGTGCATTGTCCATTTTCCATATTTATTCTTATACAGTATTGTACAGTGTACTTTGTTTATAATGTATCATTTTAACATTAAAGAATATTGTACGGTACACTACTTCCCAACCAAATTTGAAGGCGAAAAAGTACAAAAAAAAAAATTTAAATTAAACATAACAGTTTTCATTTACCCCATACTTTAATGTAAAGAATTCAGGTTAATGTAGTACACTTTAATGGTTTAGCATTCAAAGAAATACTCTGCTACACAATCATAAATACATTTACATGTCTGCTCTAACATGATCAAATCAATGTCTCTGTACATGCAGCTCAATGTTAGACTATACACAGAACATTTCTCATAGACAAACTGCAAGAAACAAGACAAACAAAAAAATTAATATCCCAATTACATCTTATAAGCTGTAATTGAAGTGTCTTAATGTCAGTCAACTGTGGGCATCTCTACAGCAACAAGCCTGCTGTTCTCTCTCTCTTTCACTCTCTCTCACACACACACGAGCAGATGTTCATCTGTTGGGATCCCTCAGTGACTTGATAAAAGTAAAAGATGAATTCAACCAAAATGACTGAATTTGGAGGCATGAATCATCCTTTATGCAAACTCTCACACATACACGCATATTGCACATGATCCACTCTAAGCACCACAAACACCACACACACACAGTAAAGTAATTTAATTCACACTACCTTGTTCACAAATACCTCGTTCTTAAAAGCAAAAACTGATTTAAAAAAAAAAAAAAAAAAAAAAAAAAAAAAAAAACAAAGGCATTGGATCTTGGCATTTTGATCATACTTTGTCCAAACCTCATAAATTGCACTTAATTTGGAGAATTTGAGGGCTTGTCAAAATCCCAACAAAAATCAAGAATTCTTTGAAACTGGATTTAAGTGGTTGATAATTTTAGCACGGTTTCTTTCGAGCATGCCTCACACACAAGCACACCTCCAAACACATATAAAAGGCACAAACACACAAACCAATCACCCAAGACTCCCCCATCTGAAAAACTGGTGCTTTGGAATACAAGTGTGGAAAAAGGTGCTCACAATAGTAAATGTAGATCATAGATGGATACATATAAAAGAAAGTATATGTCATTATGTTCTTGGAGAAGCTGCAAGCCATGACAAAAAGTTAAAGCGAAGGCTGAAGGCTTCAGTCCCAGCCATTATCCTTAATCATGTGAGATAATTCAATAATAAACTTCCCCTCCTTATACTTCTGACTTAACTCAAATGCCTGCTCCTGTAGAGGAAAGGGGAAAATAGAAATTATGATCAGACTGTAGGGTAATGATATATATATATATATATATATATATATATATATATATAAAAAGCCATTTGGCAAAAAAAGTGTGCCCTACTACATTTCTAATTAAAACAAAGCATGCTTACATATTTCCAGCCCAGTGTGGTGTGGCAATTCTCGCAGTAAATATCAGCCACAGCATGAAGACCAGTCAGCAGCAGCCTTTCTTCTGCTGGGCCACAACCCACGTTCACCCTGAAATTACAAAATAACAGTTAAACCAACTTTTTCTTCCATCACAACGTGATTCAAGCTCTGAGTTTTTTTTTTCCAGAAGTGATACTCACACAGAATTGAACAGGTAGGCACGTCCTTGACTGCCTTGAAACGACTGAAAATAGACAGACACGTGATTCTTTGATGCAAACAGCATCACAATTCACAAATCTAGTTGTAAATGCCACAACAGTCCCACAAAGGAACTCTCACCTTAGAAATTAGGTCATCATGGTTGGCCAGGTGTGCACGACAGTGGACGCAGCTGTAGCGGCGGTGACAGGAGTCCAGATAGGCCTGGAAAGTTTTGGCCTTGGTTTGCTTCACCATGTCTTTGAAGGACACACACAAACAAAAACAGTGTCATATCATATCTGCAAGGATAACAAATTTTGCTGTCCCTTCGCATGTCTAAATATGACCGTGAAAACTTGAGCGAAAGGCTACAAAGCAGCTTTGACAGCCAAAACAGCTCCTAGTGGTGTTGCCAAATGCGTAGTTAGAAAGCATGGCATTGACATCATCAGCCATTAATGTTGTGATTTTCAAAGCGGACTAAATGCTTTGAGATTTTATGCATGCTGAACGTGACATTTACGGCAATCTTTTCCTTTGTGCATTTGAAAAGCATTTTAATATCACTGCAAATCTTGTATCCGGTTTCAGAAATATAGCAGGAAAAAAGGAAACATCCACATGACCTACTTTGCTTGGCTGCCCACACTGTAGTTACCCCATATATGGCATGCCAGGCACGAGGGTAAACAGGGGTGAGAGGTAATGAATAACTATGGCATGCTGTAATAAATGCAGCTTTAGATATAATACTGGGTTATAAAATACTTGAATAGTTACTACATTTCCACAGACAGGCTCACGATTCTAGTTTCAGTTCATATGGACAGCACGGCCCACAATGCAGGCAGCTGGAAAATCGTGAACGAATCGTTCATATGAATCGGGTGCCTTCAATGATTCGGTTGAACCGGTATAGGAAACCGACTCCTAATGAGCCGAGAACGTTGATAGCAAAATAATTTGGAGTAACGAGGATTTGACTGATGTTACAAAAAAAATAAAATACATAATTAGCAGAACGGGGAAAAATGTTACAAATAAAATTTACATGGAAACTGGTTCACTTCACTGTATGTTAAATTGATCAGAAGTAACGTTACTTTCAACCAAACTTTTTCGGCCAAGATGTGTAAATTAATTTTAGTATTACAAACGAAATGTCGGGATGTCAGGGACCTGGGTAATAATGTCACCGCTTAAAATAACCGCCAAATGGTTTTTGAAATGAACTGTTCGAAAGAACCGATTCGTGGGATTGAGTCATTTCCCCCGTCACTACTAGAAAATAGCACTAACAAACGCGGCTAGTTGCACGTATGCCAGTCACATAAATTCACGTTTCGTACGAACACCCTCTAACGTTACTTATACAAGTAACAATTTAACCATAGGCTAGTGTACAGGCTCTACAACCATGAGTAGACCTGTTTCTAGCCTCCTCACTCCATTTGACATGCTACGTAATAATGAAAATGGACTCACCTAAATATGAACGATTTCTTCAAGACAAACGCTGCTCGCAGTATTGTCGCCAGAAGAGAAGCGTGCTCAACTCAACGGCATGAAGCCTGAGTATTCACTAATCAAGCGCACTCACTCAACCAAACAAACGTGCGGCACGCTGCGCTTTTCCTACAATTCCCTCCTTTGTGTCCTTCCTGTCGACCTGCCTTAAAGCCCAAACCGTGTGATGTCAACCGAAAGCTTCGTAATTTCCAAAATTCAAGCAAGCCACCGCGCTCAATGTGTCGCAACCGAATATAATTCGTAGATTTGTTTACTGTATTTTATGAGGAAGTTTCTTATACGTCATGTGGCGCAAAACAAACCGCAACTGACCAATCAGAATCCAGACAGAGACGTCTGGAATATAGGTCAGCCAATCAGAGGCGCTCTTCCAGTGCGTTTGAAGTCGCCTGAACTTTACCGTTGCGTTAACGTTTCAGCGAGCAAAAAAACAACAAAGCCCTCGTGTTTTGGTTACTTTCGTCTTATCGCTTCTTTAGAAGTGGCGATTTTTTGTGTCTTCTGGTTGTTTGCATTTAGTATGCATTACGATTAAATCACGCAGACGGTTTGAAAATAATTAACTATATAAAGAAAGCTGCCATGGTTCTCTATGACATCAGATGTTTACTGAAAGATAATGCATTTTTGTATCTAAAAAAGATTTGTAAAAGGACAGGGCAATTCAGGCTTTGATGTCTTCTGATCCCCTGTTGAGTGCAGCTGACGGACTTTGCACGGCTTCTCAAAGAAGTTGGATCATGTTTGTTTGCAAACATAGGTAGGGAGGCGCTAAACTGACACTGACTGACTGAAAACCACAATAAACATGCTGTGAACATGGTGGGATAACAACATAGGGAGCAAAGAAAACAGTCCACTTGTTGAATATATGAGTTCTATTTATTTTTATGTGTGTTCATACTCAAGAAATGTACCATGAAGAATGCCATAAACCAAGTTTGGTGTGGACATTATGCCAGTGCTGATAAGCTAATAATGGCATTGATATAAATTTGTCTCTGTTTAAAGGCAAACAGCATTTGTACTGTGTGTCTGTGTTTGACTAGACAAAGGTGAAGTATAATGTGTATTTGTGTTTGATCACGTGTCTTGTTTGTGCCTTCTAATATAGTTTGATAACAGGGTGGGACAATCAGTCATGACTCCTGTTGCTCCTGCAGCAAATGCAGCCTCAATATCCTGTTCCTCATTACACACAAAGAGATGAATCTAAAGAGAAAAAGAATATTTTGTTTTTAATTTTGAAGCATGTAGGAACACACGCAATCTGAGACCAGTTTCTCACTGAAAATGCAAGTTACTCAATACGATTCACTGTTTCTTAAAGGACGTCCACCCAAAAATGAAAATTTGCTGAACATTTATTCACTCCCAGGCCATCCAAGATGTAGATTCTTCATCAGCACAGATTTGGAGAAATTTAGCTTTACATGACTTGCTTACCAATGAATCCTCTGCAGTGAATGGGTGCCATCAGAATGAGAGTCCAAACAGCTGATAAAAACATCATCATAATGCACATGATTCCAGTCCATCAAAGTTGCGCTTTTGTAAGAAACAAATCCATCAAGGTGTTTTACTTAGTCTCTTGCCAAAATACGAGTCCATAATCCATAACAATGCTTCCTCTAGGAAAAATATCCATAACCTGTTGTCCTCTCACACCATATCCACTGACATTTGTTCAGAATGGTTTTCTCTTGTAAACGGTGCTTAATCTGTGCATAATTCTCTCCTGATTTAGATAAGATGACTTTTTCACTTGACAAAGAAATATTATGAATAGAAGACTCAAATTTTTGCCAGAAGCTATGGCTTGAAGTTAAAAACGTATAAATGATGGATTTGTTTCTTATAAACCCACAGCTTTTCGGTTTAAAAGACATTAATTCATGGGATGGAGTGGTATGGATTACTTGTGGATTATTGTGATGTTTTTATCAGCTGTTTGGACTCTCATTCTGACAGCATCCAATCACTGCAGAGGATCCACTGGTGAGCAAGTCATGTAATGCTACATTTCTCCAAATCTGTGCTGATGAAGAAACAAACTCATCTACATTTTGGATAAACTAAGCATGAGTTAATTTTCAGCAAATGTAATTTTTGGGTGAACTTTTCCTTTATAACACAAAAACAGTCAGCGCCTATAGCCTTGTGGGCATCGCGCTGACATGAAGCGTTGTTGCACTGTGGGCATTCTGAGTTTGAATCCCGGCTCAAGAACCTTTCCTGAGCCTGCCCCCGTCTCTCTCTCTCCTACTTCGCTTCCTGTCTCATCTACACTGTCCTATAACAATAAAGGTAAAAAATGCCAAAAAAAAACAAAAAAACAAAAACATGATATAGCATGGCCACAGACCTGAATTCCTCTGTCTCTGAGGTGCTTGAACATCCCTTTTCTCAATGTTAATCTGAAAGAAAAACATTTAAAACACAGAAAACCATTTCAATCAAAGGTTAAAAGGTTAAATAAAAGTATAGTCTGATATTACTACTAAGATTAGTTACCTTTCAATTAAAAAGATGACCAGTCTGCTGCTCATAATCCACATTTCAGGAATGTATTCTCTGTAAGAAAGAGATTAGTGAAAATGCAGCTGTGTGATTACCATGCACACAACATAGGATGGAAATATTTGGTGTACACAGACCTGTTTATGATTCGTGGCAAGTAGAACTGCAGAAAACTCTCTCCAAGGGGAACAAATGGCAGAAGACCGGTGTAGTAGAGCAAGAGCAGCTTTAAACCCTGCTTTACAGTGAACATGTAGGGCATGGAGGAGTTCTGCCATTGACAAAAAAGAGACAGAGCTAAAGATGTAAGAAAGAGGAAAGTATGTGGGCGACTTATTACTGAAACAAAACAGGTAGAGTGGGACATAAATGCACACGCACTGTTTTGCGACAATTTTTCATGATGGTGGAATCAACAGAGGCCCAAACTGAGATGGCATCTCTGTTGTATTTTTTCACAAGATCAGAAATCTGAAAAACGACAGCACATAAAATATAACATTATTGAGCATAAAATAAATTGGGAGGTTTAGTAAACAGATGAAGTTAAATATGGTTAAGAAAAATTAGGGAAAACTTTATGGGCCATTTTGTGGCTCAGGTTTTGAAGAACATATTGACTATGATGATTGCTGTCTTGCCTTCTCAATCAACACGCTGTTATTCTCTTTTACTTCAATGTTTACAGCTGTGTGTGGAAATTTGCGGAAAACATCCTCTAATAACGCAATGTTTCTATCTGACCCAGTGCTGAAGTGGCCTGTGCAAAGGGAATTAAAACATATACAATCATTATGCGTTAATAAACATGTTAATATGTGTTTAAAATTTAACTGGTAAAAACACACACCTGTCTTAAAGGTCACCTCAAGTGTCTCATTATAAGGTGGCAACTCCTGAAAAAAAAAAAATTATAATAATTATGAAAAAAGAAAACATTCATTATTAACCAAAATCTGTGGTTTATAAACACTATCATTCAAAAGTTTTTGGTCTGTAAGATTTTTGGATGTTTTTGAAAGAAGTCTGTTAGGTTCACCAAGACTGCATTTATTTGACCAAAATACACTGAAACAATAACACCTGTTAAAACTATTTTAAATATCTGAATTTATTTGAAAATGTAATATATTACTGTGATGGCAAAACTGAATTTTCCAGTCTTCAGTGTCACATGATCCTTCTGAAATCATTCTTATATGATGATTTGGTGCTCAAGGAATATTGTTTATTATTATCAATGTTGAAAACAGTTGTGCTGCTTCATAATTTTGTGGAAACCACAATTCATTGTTTTCTTTGATAAATAGTAAATTTAAAAGAGTAAATTAGAAAACTTTTGTAATGCACTCTTGCTAAATAAAAGTATTATTTCTTTCAAAAATAAATAAATCTGACCCCAAAGTTGTGTGTAGGTCCACATGGAAACTATACAATATTGTTCATTAAGCATTTTTTTTTAAATTCCTGACAGTGTAATTCAAGAATTGTTGGTAATAGAGCAGGTATAGTTGCACAGTATATAAGGACACAAGGAGAAAAAGTTAACCTTGACCCCTGACCTCTAGGTTTAAGGAGGAAATGTTGACATCTTGCCCAGTCTGCCGCAGAAGGTTCTCATCATGTGACACAACCACATGACCATCTTTAGTCAAGTGACAGTCTAACTCCAGCATCTCTGTGCCCATTTCAACAGCACTGAAAGGAAAAGAGACATTTTGGGCATTGCTGCATTCATGAATGTGGCAAGAACAGATGTTTTCAGTGAATAAATGTCATGTGATTTTGTATATACAGTATCTCACAAAAGTGAGTACACCCCTCACATTTCGGCAATCAATTTAGTATATCTTTTCAAGAGACAATTCTATAGAAATGAAACGTGGATATATTTTAGAGTAGTCAATGTGCAACTTGTATAGCAGTGAAGATTTACTGTCCTCTGAAAATAACTCAACATACGGCCATTATTGTCAAAAAAGCTGGCAACAAAAGTGAGTACACCCTAAGTGATAACAGCTATACTTCGTTTAACTATTCAAAGCCACATGTCCTATTCATCATGTTCATGTTTTTGTCTGCTTGACAAGACCACACAAATTTGTATATCTTGTTTTAGAGCAGTTAAAATTTGGTTCTTTGAGTACAATTCTCTCATACTGACCACTGGATGTTCAACATGGCACCTCATGGCAAAGAACTCTCTGAGGATTTGAGAATTAGAATTGTTGCTCTCCACAAAGATGGCCTAGGCTATAAGAAGTTCGGTAACACCCTGAAACTGAGTTACAGTACAGTGGCCAGGGTCATACAGAGGTTTTCCAAGATGGATTCCACTCGGAACAGGCCTCGCAAGGGTCGATCAAAGAAGTTGAGTCCTTGTGCTGTGCGTCAGGTGCAGAAGCTGGCTTCAAAAAACAGACGCATGAGTGCTGCCAGCATTGCTTTAGAGGTTGCAGAAGTGGAAGGTCAGCTTGTCAGTGCTCAGACCATACACCACACACTGCAACAAGTCGGTTTGCATGGCCATCATCCCAGAAGGAAGCCTCTTCTGAAGCTGGCTCACAAAAAAGCCTGCAAACAGTTTGCTGAAGACAACCTGTCCAAGAGCATGAATTACTGGAACCATGTCCTGTGGTCTGATGAGTCTAAGGTAAACTTGTTTGGCTCAGATGGTGTCCAGCATGTGTGGCGACGCCCTGGTGAGGAGTACCAAGAAAATTGTGCCTTGCCTACAGTCAAGCATGGTGGTGGTAGCATCATGGTCTGGGGCTGCATGACTACTGCTGGTACTGGGGAGCTGCGGTTCATTGAGGGAAACATGGATTCCAACATGTACTGTGACATTCTGAAGCAGAACATGATGCCCTCCCTTCAGAAACTGTGCTGAATGGCAGTTTTCCAACATAATAACCACCCCAAACACACCGCCAAGATGACACTGCCTTGCTGATGAAGCTGAAGGTGAAGGTGATGGAGTGGCCAAGTATGTCTCCAGACCTGAACCCTATTGAGCACATGTGGGGCATCCTCAAGAGGAAGGTGGAGAAGCACCATGTGTCTAACATCCAGCAGCTCCGTGATGTCATTATGGAGGAGTGGAAGAGGATGCCAGCAACAACCTGTGCAGCTCTGGTGAACTCCATGCCCAGGAGGATTAAGGCAGTGCTAGATAACAATGGTGCCCCTACAAAATATTGACACTTTGGACACAGTTTTGACATGTTCACTTAGGGTGTACTCATTTTTGTTGCCAGTTATTTGGACAATAATGGTTATATGTTGAGTTATATTTAGAGGACAGTAAATTTGTACTTCTATACAAGTTGCACATTGACTACTCTAAAATATATCCAAGTTTCATTTGTGCAGTATTATCCCTTGAGAAATTATACAAAATTTTTTTGCTGAAATGTGAGGGGTGTACTCACTTTTGTGAGATACTGTATATTACTTTAATTGACTTGAAATATAATGCATGAGTGGTATGAACCATTTTAATGTTACTTTTATGTTTTTTTTTTTTTCTTTGTAATTTTGGACAATTTTGCCCCAGTCACCTTCTGTGTTAAAAAAAAAAAAAATCAAACTGAAATTATTGGAACAACATCGGGGTCTATGAAACATCTGTGAAAGGGAATGTGAAAATAAAATTGTGATTAGTTGGACTGACCAATCTTGTAAAATGTAAGGTAGGATCTTAAAAGGAGCTGATACTGATCTACTGTCTGCAAAACTTAATCTGAGACCAGCTGATCAGAGACTTACTGTGTAAAGGCCTCCATAGTGTTCTCAATCCTTTCACCACAGCCTGAGGACAGAGAGCAGGAGGTCAAAAAATGTGGACCAACTCTCATAGACACACAAACATAAAAATTCCTCAAACAGTTAGTCAATCACTCACTCAGTCACATATTAACTAGCTTTATATACAAACCCCATGAGGAAAACATTCACACATGCTGTCACAAACACAGAATTATCTAATTGTCAGTTTTATGGGCTAGTCACAAGATTTTCCTATATTTATCAACAGATTATATACATTTAAGAAAATAATCTTAAAATCAGTAGCTTTATATAACTTTCATTGCAGTATGATGCTCTATCACTTAAAAAGACTTTGAATGTGACATGCATAGAGCAATGAGTGCAGATGGTGATTTAATATTTATCTTCACCACTACTACAGATAATTACTGTGACACTATTACACTACTGTGACTATAAGAATCCCAAACCCCAGACATGAGCTGGTTATTGACTCAGATACTGTACCTCCCCTGTGAGAGATATGGGTGCAGTGGAAGGCAGTCTGCTTCTTCTTGTGCAGAATATGAGGGTTCTTCAGAAAATACAGTGAAGTGAGAGCATAGCCCCCTACCGCTGGGAGCAGGTAGTAGAGGTAGCTTGCCATAATTCCCACTATAAGGGGCTCTGAGAGCAGCAGGTGAATGCAAAAATCCGATCTTTGGAGGAAATATTGGATTTTAATACTATGTAATATTTTTAATTTAACATCAAAATATTAATATTATATAATAATAATAGTATTAAATAAATATGCATATGCACATAAACATATGCACATCAAAGAAAAGGTGTAATATCAAAAATGATATGTATTTTAATATTATATAATATTTCTGATAATCTAACATCCAAACCATCCTAATATTACACAATAATGACAAATTCATTGTAAAAAGTATTATAAATACATGTACAAAGGAAACGTGTAATTTCTATCTATCTATCTATCAATCAGGAAAATCTGATGATGTTTTGGGTCATATTTATGCAGAAATATAGAAAATTGTAAAAGGTTCACAAACTTTCAAGCAGCACTGTATGTATATGTATATATATATATATATATATATGATAGATAGAACCCCATCTAATAATAATAAACACTAAAAGCAACTTACCTGTACTTCTATTTGTTGCTTCAACTTCTCAGAGATATCCTGGAATATCTGATCCAGATTCAGATCCAAGTTCTACCAGCACAGCAGCTTCGCCAAGCACCTGTCTTCAGTGCTGATGTCAGTATGATTTTCCTTATCTTTTCCCTTGCCTTGTGTCTCTCACTGCTCCAGTTTACTAAAGTTTCCCAGCCACTCCCTTTTCTTCTCTCACTTTGCCATCATATTACTTAGCAAGAAATGTTGCCTAATGTGCAAAGCAAAACGAGATAGCAATGTAAAGCTTCCTCCTTTTCCTTTATTCCTACTAACATCAATATGACAGCATAAGCGCAAGACCCAAACAATGAAACTTTTCTCTCTAGGTGTGCATTCTCAGTTATCAGTCAGTCACTGGTAGTTGCGATCTTTGTAACTCCAAATTCCCCCCTCCTTTTTTTTTGTGAATGTCAGTGGTGTATGAATGTTTTGGAATGCAGTTTGCTCGACTTTTTACGTGTGGCAAGTGCAGGTTTAAGCTGTCTGTGAGTTTTCTGAGGCCTCCCAGCACATATCACATCCTGCTTGGATGCTTCACTTCTTCATTACTTTAAATGTGAACATATATAATACATATTCTCACTAGCGCAAATTAGGCGAGCTATGAAGGTAGAACCAACAGGATTGGAAAGACAGCACAAGGGGCTTTTGTTGTTTCTGTGTCACTGCAACAGTTGGTAGCAGGTAGCAGAGGACACGAGTTGATGTTTGGCCAGTATTCATGTTTTCACACATTTCAGTGCTTAACAAAGGCTTATGGTGGGATAAATGCGAACTCACAGTAATGCACACACAACAAATGTACACACTGTTAGTTCTGCCTGTCAGCAGAACATTTTTGTGTTCTATTGTTCTGGTTTTGTATAGAATTGCTGATAGACTGTAAGTGAACAAACAAAGGGAAGCAGAGACAGATGGGAAGCGAGGCTGAGAGAGATACTAATAATCCATACTTAATTTATGCAATCTTGGCAAGCTGGTTTCATCAAAAGCATTGATTCACCTCAGTTTCATGTAACAAAAACTGCAGTGAACCAAAGTTTTAACTACAGCACTTTAGTCACATCGGTTTTGTTTGAATGAATCATATTAGTACAAGTATGGAAACACACCCAACAACCTAAAGAGCTCGACCTGTCTTCAAGAGCAGAATGCCTCGCAGCAGAATTCCAAACTCATGCTGAAACATGTTGGCGAAGAGGAGTGGTCCAACTGGACAGGCAACTTGGCTGATTTAAGAGGAGAAAAAAGGTAAAGGAGTTCCTAGAAAACAAGGAGTGGAATTTGGAGGAAAATATTAAGTCCATTCATTAGCTATAAAATAATTAAACATTAACTTCTGTCAAAGTTTACCTCTGCTTGGCTTAAACTTGACATGCACTTTCATGCTTTACTTTTCCATCGGAAAAGGAAAATTAAGTCGATTTTGATTGCCACAATGCCACTCCCTTCACACGAAACATCTACAATCTTCAAAACAAAAGGGAATATGACTAAAGGGAAATATTACTGTTAATCTTATTACATGTGTATTGTGAAATTGGAATAAGCCCTTGGCAAGGCCATAATTATCTATCAAACATATTAATACACTTTAAATAAAAGATAACTATTTATATTTGAGTGTCAATTAAACAATCAAGTGCAAATAAAAATCTAATTACTTTTTAATTGTACAAGCAGAGCAGTCAATTTAAATTAGTCACATGCTCAATTAGGTTTTAAACAAAAAAAAAATGCATGGAGAATTTAAGAAGAACATGAATTTTTTAAAAGATCATTTGAAAATAAAAACTTCTCAATATGCCAATATATAGGACTGATTATTGAGAGTTAATGGTATGAATATATGATTATTTAAAAAGATATGTATTTTTGTGTTTGCTGAAAAATAAGTTTAATTCCAATTTTTTTTTTACCCTTTTTAGTAAAAATCAGTCAAGCAGAATTAAAAAAAAAAGAAAAAGAAAAAAAACACAAGACAAAGACTTACAGTATCAGGAATTTTATTTAATATATGTATATAATTCTGTTTTTGTTAATTGTTTAATTTATTATACCCATAAGCATATACATAGACTATAACCATCCATAGCTCATTTCTCTTGACAGTCTACCCATATCGTTTAATCATCTTTTAAAATAATTCCTTATAAGATTTAGGGAAAAAATAGACTTCAGAAAGAGTGAACAGCCAATTATTTTTCACACCCAAAGCGAACAAAAAAGAAAGAAATGCAAAACATACTTTAAAAAGGACAAAAGTTTTTTAAATCCCTTTTCAGTTTTTAAAATAAAAAAAGACCTCACCAATATAACACCAGCAATAATCATAATAACAGCCATTAAAAGGACATGATATCTGCCTCCTTTGCAGGCTTTTGAAATCATATACTGTATGCGTGCAGGTTTATATGTGAGAAATACATCCTTGAACGCCCGTGTGCATGTGTGTGTAAGACTGTTGACAGTCCCCATGGTCCCATTCACAATAAGCATGTCATTGCCATGACAATACAGTAATATAAATAATCTTTTTCTTGGTAATGTATTGTTTCCCTCAGATCACAGAGCGGGATGATCTCCCCTCCTCATGAGGAAGCAGAGAAGAGCAGCTTCTGGTTGGAAAGGACAGATGTACAGACATAGACATGGGACTTGACCAACTGTCATTGCCTGTTACATTTCACCCTAACAAGCGGGAGATTAAGAAAAAAGAAGAAGACTAAAGCTTAGATCGAAAACAAGGAAACTTTCGTCACAGGAATCGATAAAATTGCACTAAAAACTAAAACAAAACTGAAAACAAGACATTTGGTCATGAGACACAAAGTGCAGGTGCACCGATTGAGAAATGTCACGTCATTGACGTGCGGGGCGAATTTCCTCTGCGGTTGGGGCTCGTCTCAACAGGCTTTTACCGGGGGGGGGGTGGGGGTATTAATTTATCAAAATAACACCCTGGATTTATGCAAAACAGCTACACACCGTGCTATTTTAACTCTTCCCACTTGAACATGCTTTCCTCATCCATGATTGGCCAAAAGCAATGGCGGTTTCTTTAAAAACAGCATCAAAAGATGGCGACATCTCACCAAAAACGTATAATAAAGGCAGGTAGCTACGTCTAAGATGCAATGCATGCAGAATAAGTCAGTTCAAGACCAGATAAACACAAGGTGAGCCAATCACAGGCAGGAGAGGCATGAGGTCAGCAAGCCCTGTGGAAAAGCCCTTTGAAAGTTCTGACATCACAGGGAGGGAATGAGAAAAAATGTGCTATGGCTCTGAAAGTGTTATGCTTGGCTATGATTCCTCAATCACTCCAGGACAAGTGAAGAAAAACTAAACGAAATGCAAAAGAAAAAGAGGAAGGGACCAGCGTCTGCGATTAACAATGACAGAACGTGGGGAACTATGTGTGACTTATCAGAAAGGAATCATGGCAACAGTAGCCATGGACATGGTAACCAATGACAACTATTGTTACTCACAAAGAAATCAGCATCAACCCCCCTAAAAAACGCAAAAGAGCGCACAACGAAGGTCTGCAAGCCACAGAACCTCCAGCAAACAAACAGACGAGCAAGAGGAGGAGAAAGAGGGAAAGGAAGCCAACATTAAAAGAAAAAAAAAAAAATAAATCATACTGATGGCTTAAATTTCCCAAGAACATTAGCAAGAAATAGTCTCAGTTCTCAACAGCAGAACATGATATTTTACAGCAGATGATACTATTCCATCTCGCTCTCTTTACTCCGTCCATCCTGCCTGTTTCTTTTTTACTCAATATATTTCTCAAGAACCAAAACAAGACCTCTTTTTCCTCACAATAGAAAACAAAAGTCCAAGCTCATTTAATGTAACATCATTTGTCTTTGAATTAATTTTAAAAAAGCAACACAAGCAAAGATATTATATTTCAAAAGATACTCAAATATAAATTCCCAACATTACAAAACTTGATTTGTAACTGATCGTAACGTTCAAATTACAGTGTACAAACAGATCGCCAACTTACAATATTCCAATGAAACTCAAAACCACTTGTAGAGATAGAGATATATATATATATATATATATATATATATATATATATACATACATACATACACACACACACACACATAAGTCAGTGCCCATCATAGAGATTCTCTTTCTCCCTCTCTGTGGAATGAACCAAAAAAAAAACCAAAAAAAAAAAAACAGACCAGTAGAGAGTCCCTCTCGAGAGAGAGAGACATAAAGAGAAAGAGACGGATACAAACAGAGAGAGAAGCAGGGTATTGATAGAAAGGGTGAAAGATGCAATTGTTTCAGAGAGCAGGAGCTGTGTGCGGTATGAGATGAGAAAAGTGAGTCTGACGGCCCCATTAATGGCATTATGATAAGATGTTATAAGCCCAAACTAGCGTACAGCTTCCCAGCAAGAAAGAGAGATGGACAGATAAAACAAAGCTGAAGTTTTTAAACGAACATTTTTCCTCTTTTTATCTTGTTTTTTTTTATTTTTTTTTATGTATATATGTATGTATATGTTTTCGCAGGTTGTCTGGAGTTATCTTTATCTGAGACTCCACGCTGCTTGGTTATTCTCCGTGATGGCTGCAAAAAAAAAAAAAACCAAAAAAAAAAAAAAAAAAAAAAAAAAAAAAAAAAAAAGGTTAGTGACCATCAGTGGACATCAACAGGTTTAAGCATGGAAATTCTTCAAAGCAGAGTAAAGGTCCTCGCACACTGAGTCCGAAATTTTCGTATGCGTTTTTCGTATTCGTCCTAATGGAGTCCAAACACAAAGTGAATATGCGCATTGCGTCACTCGCTCTAGATTACTCACGGGATGTTTTTTGCATCACTCGCGCAAATAAAAACATGCGCTCAACCATGGTGGAGATAACTATGATTACTGCTTTGTACCTGTTGTGGAAGTCCCAAACACACCGGAAAGCCAAACACCGATGTGCCTGGGTTCACAGCATTGTATTGATCCTGTATTACTGTGTGTGTTACATTTTACTACTGTATATACACTGACATTATTTGTTTTATTGATAGCAGCATCTCTGTAGCCATGCTAAAAAAATACAACTACAACAGATTTTAACTGTCTTCTATGCTCCAGACCTATATCATAAATTTCAGCATGCCCGCAGATGGCTACAATAATGCTCTCTTCAACCAGATGTGTCAATAAGCTCTTCACTGATTAGCTTGTGCGAGAACGCATCATGCGAATTTTCTGCTCGAGTTGAAATTTTTCAACTTGTGTGGAAGACTCGATTGAGGTGAATATTGTACATTCATGGCAAACGCATCACGCATTTCGCTCCGCCCGGCACGAATTCACCTCTATTCGTGTCTTTGCATTGACTTTGTATGTAATGTACTCGGACGAATAATTAAATTCAGGTTTGGTGTGAACACACCATAAGAATTTGTCACGCACAGAAACCTTGCACACTGAGTCCGATGTGTATTAATTGATGCATTGCAAAAAAAAATTCGCAAAACAATACAAAATGGAGTCTTCAAGCAGTGAGGATCACTTTGTTGTCCTCTCTCTTTTTAAAAAGATAAAAAAAGAAAAAGGAAATATTGGGTGCTTCTAATCCTGAGATATACAGAGGAAGGAGAGTTCCACCTCCTTATTTTAAGGAGCTGCGAGATTATCCCGGGTGATTCAAAGTTTACTTCAGGATGTCAGTGGCTCATTTTGATGCTTTGCTAGCGATACAGGAGCCACATATTAAAAAGACCACCGATTTCCGTGCTGCGAGACGAAGTGGATCAACTTGTCAGACGCCATTCTGGATTCTGGCATTCGCATGTACATGTGCAGTGTTGCCAACTTCTTTCAATGGAAAGCCAGTTTGAAAAGTCGCTAAATGTCACTAGATGATGTCATACGCTAATTAGGCATACGCCGTATTGCCTTTTACATTTGTTTGTCTCTCTGTGCTCACATTCTGTATTTCAATGAAGCCAAATTCTCAATAAAACTGTTTTCATTTATATATTTTACTGCTTCTGTTGTCAGACAACAGGATAAATATAAAATACTGACTGAAATGTGGCCTTTTAAGACTACATAATCAGCTCTCCCTCCCTTCACAAAAATCCTGATTTATAATTGAGCCGTCGTCTGATGAAATCAAATACACATAAGATAAGACAAGACAAAAACAATTCCTGCGCTGTGATTTCGGCTATATTTGCATGTAAAATTAGAGAAGCAACATAATATCTGTTTTAACTGAAACCCCTGCTCCTCTCAGCTGCTCGCTGAACAGAGCAGACGCACAGAGAGAGGTGTGCGCGCGCTGGGAAAGCAAGACCTCGTGCTCGTGCAGCAGTACAGGCGAGTCACAGAGACTCGCTACGGTTTGTCCAAGAAGTCGCTAGATTTGTCGCTAGTTGCTTTTTTGGAAAAAAGTCGCTAAGGGGGTCTGAAAAGTCGCTAAAACTAGTGACAAAGTCGCTAAGTTGGCAACACTGGTACAGTGGCTCTGAATTGTCAAAACACCTCTAAAAATTCTACGCATGAGAAAAACACAGAAAATCAGACCCGATACAATTTTTTTAAATTTTTTTTTTATGATGGACGAAACTTTTGGAGACAATGTGTAAATGTAACTGACACAGTGTGAGGTCATATTTATTTTTTAACGTGCAAATATTTTGGACTGAGGGTGCAAGGACCTTAAGGCTTTATTCAGTTTAGGGAGAATTTGAGAACTGCTTTCATTAAAAAAAAAAGAAAAAAAAAAAAAAGAATTATTTATATAATTTCAATGATTTATTATTCTAATACACTGAACAGACAAAAAAGCTTATATATATATATATATATATATATATATATATATATATATATATATATATATATATATATATATATATATATATAAATAGATAAATGTTGTATGTCAGTTTTCATTTTTGGGTTGGAAAAAAAAAAAAAAAAAAAAAAAATTAAGTAGAAGAAATAGTTTACCCAAGAATAGCTATCAAATCTCATCTGTACATATACATTATATGCATTATACATGGTTTGATATAGTAAATAAAGACTTACTAAATATGAATACGAACATGCAGAAATAAAATTTGAAAATAACCATTTAAGTCTTTTACACAAATACAGTGCACATACACATTTTTTTCCCTTTTTGCAAGCTTGAAAATCCCTGGTCACCATATGCCTTTTATGGAAAAGGACAGCTTAAATATTTTTATAAATATGTTTTGTATTTCATAGAAATCAGTCAGTCATAGCGATACTGGATATCTATCTATCTATCTCTATCTCGCTATCTCAGTCCTGATATACACACGTCAAATATATATGCACACATCAAATGATGATTTCAATAAGATGCATGTGCTTTTGTACCTGTCCCTCTCAGGAGCCCTGGTAGTTGGCCTGAAAGCGTGCCGTCTCCTCAAAGATGAGCTCTTTCAGCTTCTCTTTAGGAAGGTCATCCAGCTCCATGTTGAAAGTGAAGGGCTCCTCAGCCACCGGCTAGATTTGCAAACAATGTGAAATGCTGTTAGGCTTAACTAACAGATATGGGATTGTACAGATGACAGACTGAAGGGGTGTAAGAGAGAAACAGGGTTCTTACACCTTTTCCAAAGTAAAATTCAAGCACTTTTCCAAGTATTTTCAAGGTGCATTTTCAAGCTTTTCCAGCACTTTACAACTGTGGTAAAATACATGTTTATATACATACTTCACGTTCTTCACTTTAAATCAGATCTTATTGTGCTACTAAAAACCACCTGTCTGGAATGCATTGCCTAATATAAATAGCCAACATACAGAATATAAATGATAAAATTAAAAAAAAAAAGTATAAATTATCTTAATTTACAACACACACACACACACACATCTTGTTTTGTTAATCGTTTGGATTTTTGAAAGCACCTTTTATTTGTTCTGAACAAAAACAGCAAATTGCCAGCGGGTGGCTCTTTTGGAATGGTGCAAATACAATGGTTTCCCTGGTAACGACAGTACATAAAGCAGCACTGCCCTCTTTAATGCTAAATTATCAGACATTAATCGTAGGCTAGATGAAATGAAAATACCATCAAAACTTTTCTGACAGCAGGCGGTTCCCTTCAGAGATACTTTCATTTCAAAACACCAGCGCCGCGTTTTGACTTTTTGTTTGTTTATTCAATGAAATCATAACTTACCCTTATGAAGTTTAATCATCACAGTAAGCCATATCATGATTCTTGTCTTTGCGTCCTCAAGTTTTAAGATCTCTTGAAAGGCATTTAAGTCTTTTTATGTCAAGTTGATGTGACAATGACGATGTTGATTACATTTTTGTGTGGGGGAAGCGACAGGTCATATTCATGACATTCTTCACATTGGTTATTTTAGTAGTATGAAAAACAAAATGGTTATTCAATTTGAGATTAAAACATACAGAAAATGAGCACCAGACGTTCCCCATCACTGAAACGGATGATTTTAATCTAGCACGAGCTCGGAATCTGCTGTCTAAACCGCAAAATGAATTTCTTGTTTACATCGTAGCTGTACTGTTGTTTATGATGACAGTATTCGAGAGTGCAGAATGCATTCAGTGGGCGCATGAACTGTAGCGTTTCGCGGATTTTTCCTCACTGGTGTGGTGACTAATCTAAACGCCTCTGAATGACCACTGTGCTCAACTCAAACGTGTGTGATTTGTTATCTAAATGTATGCCTGAAACGCTTTCATTTTCATTCTTTTTCACACTTTAATCGTGACAGTCTAAAAAGATTTATTTTAACGGAACGGACATTTTTGTTTACCTTTTAGATGGCTCAAAAGCGCAGACTCTTCCATGAAAAAACAACAGACTTTACAGGAGGCTACTCAAGTATTTAGTCCTCGTTTTAACCATAATTTTTATTTGTCGTTTTCAAGCCAACGCTGACTGAAGCGGCAACCTCCCAACATGATTTTATCTCCCACTCTGTTCCATCGGAGGGCGCGCGCGTCAATAAAAACCAGCAGATTACACTACAGTCACACACGCGCAGAGTCGAGCGGAGCTGTTACGCTTATTTTATGGAAAAAATGAACTATTCATTAAGAAAGCAAATTATGATGAAACCAATGTAACTGTATTTTCAAGCACTTTCAAGCATTTTATCCAAAATCCAAGCACTTTTCAAACCTTGAAAACACTACATTAAAATTCAAGCATTTTCAAGAAATTCAAGCACCCGTTTGAACCTTGGAGAAATAATGGAGAGGGGAAAGACAGATACCTCATCAGAGGGGTCATAGTACTGCTCCAGGTAGGGGTGGGCCAGTGCTTCCTCCACAGTAATACGTTTGATGGGGTTAAAGGTTAACATGCGGTCCAATAAATCCAGAGCTGAAATGCAATGGTAGAAGTACATAAAGAAGTTCCACACTTCTGTTAAATCTATGATTACAAAGGAACTTATTCACTATTTCTAACATACAACCCGCAAATCATGCACAACTACAGTCATAATAGTCACAGAGAAAATGCATACAAGGATGTCTTCCCTGCCAATGTTTCATTAAACATACTTGGACAATGCAGCCAGACCATCAAAAGACCATTTGCTGACACCCACATTTGTTCAGTACTCCCCCACACACACACACACACACACACACTTGTTTCGCTATCCTTGTGGGGACTCTCATAGGCGTAATGGTTTTTCTGCTGTACAGACCGTATTTTCTATCGCCCTACACCTAACAGGAAACTTTTTGCATTTTTACATTTTCAAAAAAAGTTCATTGTGTATGATTTATAAGCTTGTTTACCCGTGGGGACCTCAATTTAGGTCCTCACCGTGACACAAGTCCCCATGAGTCTGTGTGTATTCAGGTTTAAGTCCCCACCGGAATATAAAAACAAGCACACACACACACACACACTTGAGACAGCTACTGCCAGACCCCTCTACATATCATTTCACTAAACATCCTAATGTGTGTGCTTACCTTTGTTGTCTGCTTTGGGGAACAGCTTGCTCCATGGAATTTTCGGTTTCTGGGGTAGAGACTGGAGGTAGTTCCTGGCCTTCATGTTGATGATGCAGTTCAGATCATCTTGAGAAGGGGAGCCCAAAATACCTAGTTGATGGGGCAGGAAAATGATCACAACATGAACAATGTGCTTGCATTCCCAAATGGGTTAAATAACAACAATACAGTGGTCCTCAACTGAAAACCATTGTTTCTACGATCTACTTTGGGTTTTTTTTTTTTGGGAAAGCAGCCCTGATGGGTCATGGACAGCAGGGAAGAAAACAACACTAAAGGAAATAATAAAATGCAACTGACCTTTTGTTGTGCATAGTTAAGATAAAATAAGAAATAAGATTATCGATCTTTCAAGGGAGTAGAAAAAGATTCTGAATACACAGAAAAAGCTGTGCATTCAATCAAACTTTACAGTATTTTGGCTTAAATTAATTCAAACTTTTGGTGGCATATTTTCAAACCATAATCAAAACTATATATGCTAAGTAAAAGCTTTTGTACGATAAACAATTTTGATACTGTGCTGGGTTGCCACTAAATATACTAATAAAATTAAAGTTCGCAAAATACATAATAAAATAAATTGTCAATGAGTAATAATGTCAAAAAGCAAAATATACATATTCAAAAGTTTGGGGTTGGTAAGTTTTTTTTTAATGCTTTTAAAATAAATCTCTTATGCGCACCAAGGCTGCCTTCAATTGTTAATTATTTTTTTTAAAATAATAACAATAATAATTTTTTTATATATATATATATATATATATAAAATATATGTGACTCGTGCTGGCAAAATGAGTCGGAATGCGCACGGGCTAATTTTGAGCAACAGACAAAAAAAAGTGAATTTTGGTCGAATTTCAGGTTTTCACAAAAATGAGTTCATTAAGCCCTCGTCTAGCAATCCCAATGCTCCAAATAGTAATTAAACATCTAAAATGATCTTTATTTGTACGTTTTCTGAGAGAAGTACCTTTTTCTCTGCTCGTTTCTCACGCTGCCGCTGACTGGCATATGAATTGCGCACATAAACGTGCTTCCGTCAACGCGTGATCCCGATGAATATACACAAAAGCCTACTGTATACACAGAATTACAGTATTTAAGTAGGCTATTCATGCAAACATAATCAGTTATGTCTTAAGTGAACGACTGGGGAACTGTTGGAGAAAAACCTCTGATGTGTAACATTATAATAGACCCGTGCAGTACAGCAGGTCTTAATATATAGCCCGTCTGTCTCAATGTTAATCTAACAATAAAAGAAAAGATTGCTGCTCTTGCTTGAACTGCTTTTGTAGTTTTAATAATCAATTTATTTGTAATGAACACACTAAAGTGATTTTTACATTTGATTATTTGTTTTTCTTACTTGAATGCTTTTGTTTAGGTATAAAATGAAAAAAGTAATGAACTATTTGTTTCTTTGAAGATAAAATAAAAAACAGCTATATTGTGATTATTAATATATCAATGATCATTAAGAAAAGAATTGGAGGAAAAGATGCAATGTTGCTAGGTGATTTTGCTTTGGAACCTTCAGAAAACTTTAACACTGTTTTTCTCAGAATTTACTTTTCTGACTTCATCGACTTCAAATGACTAGCTCAGTCAATTTTCATCCGATTCCAACAAATCATATATCATTTTGAAGGTCTTTTAATAGAGAATGTGAACATAAAAAGAACTCATTTTTGAAAATTTGCTCATTTTGCTAGCACAGGTCACATATTTTAAAGTGTCATTTATTCCTGTGATTCCTCCACTCTTCATTGTTACATGATCCTTTTAAAATCATATAATAATAATAATAATAATAATATCTAATTTGCTGATTTGGTGCTCAAGAAACATTTCTAATTATCATCAATGTCGAAAACAGTTGTGCTGCTTAATATGTTCCTGGAAACCAGGGAAGTGGCTGATAATGACACGGCACACTGTTCAGAAACTGATAGTCTATACTCTTCAGAGTGTTTCCTGCCCTCATTGATACAGTGTGTCCGTGCTACATGCAGTTGCTACATAAGTTTTTTTCTTTTCTATATTATGCTCCAGGTAGCGCAGAAAATGAAACAAATAAAAAGGAAGTCAGAAAATGGGGAAATTTCATTGAGCACTAAGCACTCGCTCTTACCCAAAATGTGGTTGAGCTGGTCCAGATAATGCTTTCCAGGGAAGATGGGTCTGTTGGACAACATCTCAGCTAGGATGCAACCCACAGACCAAATATCAATAGACTTGGTGTAGCCCTGAAAGATTAAGAGAGAGAATGTCAAAACATGCATCCAGTTAATATGTTAAATGCTAACAACATACACACATGGACACACCTTGGAGTTGAGCATGATCTCAGGAGCACGGTACCAGCGAGTAGCCACATATTCTGTGAGGAATCCGGTGTGGTCATGTTCTGGGTCGGCTATCCGTGCCAGCCCAAAGTCACAGATCTAAGGGTGAGGAAATATAATTATCCTCCATACAACTCTCCCACATGCTTTTTTTCTTTAAAAAGCCCCTCATTTCTATATTTAGCTGCACTAGGATCACTGGCTTAAGATTAAACAAAACAAGAACTACATTACTAAATTTGGTCCTGCGTTCCTCAAAATATCTGCACTGAAATAGATCGCTTACAAAATGATTTCCATTTCACATTAGGTTTCATATTATGTTTACTATTTAATGTCAGGTTATCTGTTTGAAGCTTCTGTGTCACTGTCAATGGTTTTCTAAACGCTGCTTTTTACATTAAGAATTAGAGAAATCTGTGTGGTAGTGCTGGGCGGTATACCGGTTCATACCGAATACCGGTGTTTATTTTTCTTATGATATGAATCTTTAAAATACCGCATTACCAATGTCATTTAAATAACGTTCAGAACACGACACTGTTTGAGAGGGGTCTCTTTTCACTATTGCATTGTGGCGAGGATGCAGCTGTATGCGTTACTAAGCATGAAAGTTCCGAAACTGAAGCTATAGAACGTGATGACACAGAAGAACTCATCCACAATATCCACCGCCCCCTGCCATCAGCTCCCGCGTCTCACACACACACGAGCGTGACTTTAGCACTATATTTAGCAACTTTCAGACCCTTTTAGCAGCTTTTTTCCATAGAACATACAAACTGACAAACCTAGAGACTTTTTTGGATAAACCTTAGCTATGGTTCAGTTGGAAGATGTCTCCAGTACTGCCCTGGCGCAGTGTCGCCTCTCTCGGCGTCTGTTCTGTGCAGTGAGCGGCAGAGAAGCAGTGCATTCAGCTGGCCGTACTGCAGCAGACTCGTCAGTAAATGAGTACTAAACAGCGTTTCCAAGCACCTGCCGCTAACTGACTGTTTGGAATTATACATATGAGCATAGTTCGTCTGTTAATATTATGCACTTTTTTGTTTGTTGTTTTTTTTTAGTGTTTTACTCAGACGCAGACAGTGCACTGCATGAGACAAAAAAGTAATATAGCCAAAACCACCGCATAGCCGCTCTTTAGTGTAGCGTTAGATGCATGTTGATTTTATCAGACGATGTTGCAATTATAAATGAGAGTGACTCCTGGTTAACATGTATTAATGGGTCGTGTTTAGTCACTATTTAGTGTGGAATTTTTCTACAATATTCACTCATCATGACAGTAAAATAGGGCATTCTAAGTCAATCTACTGCAGTTTTTCCTCTCTCAATCAGTAGAAAATGTGGTTAACACCCGGTCATGCATGAAAAAAAATAAATACCGTCATATACCATGAAACCGGTATCATTTTGAAAAATACCATGATATACATTTTTGGTCATACCGCCCAGCACTACTGTGTGGCTTTCTGACCTTGAGGTCACAGGTGGTGTTGATGAGAAGGTTCGAGGGCTTCAAGTCTCTGTGCAGCACATTGGCAGAGTGAATGTATTTCAGCCCTCGCAAGATCTGGTACAGAAAGTAGCAGATATGGTCGTTGCTGAGTTGCTGTGTCTTCAGCAATTTGTAAAGGTCGGTTTCCATCAGGTCCTGTACGATATAGCTGAAACACAGTTAAAGAACTACAGCACAACACTGTGATGATATACACATGATCTCCAAAATACAATGGTAAGTGCAACAACTCAGCCTAGTGCATTGTGTGCTTGGAGTGCCTGTTTAAGGATACACATCCCTCATATAGTCGATGCGACGTGCTCTCAGGATGTCATTGATGCCGATGATGTTCTCATGACGGAACCGCAGGAGGATTTTGATCTCCCTCAGGGTGCGCTGGCAGTAGGTCTGGTGTTCAAACGGACTGATCTTCTTAATGGCCACTCGGATCTTATTCACATTATCAAAAGCTGAGCTGCAGGCGGCAGGGAAAGAGATGGTGGGATGAGAGAAGGGAGTATATAAAAAAATAATTCTCATGCAAGCTTGTGCACATATTTAACTCATATAGCATTGGGAATAATGTTCAAAAAGTGAACAGAGGTGCTTAAACCTTAGAAAAATCCTGAACATCAACCTAAGGCTATGATAAATAATATTATTCATATTTATATGATTCATGTATAAATTGTTTAAATCCTTGCTGTGTGTGTTTTAGCTACAATCTATATTAACATTTATTTAAAAAATATTGTTTTACACTTTTTTTTTTTTTTTAAATAAAGACAGCTGGGGGTGGGGGGCAAATGCTGGTTTGCAGTTACTAATGAACTAAACAATGGTTCCCCCCAAAATACTCTTTTTTTTTCTTACAAAACTTTGGTAAAACAGTTGCATACACAGTCTATAAATTTTTGTAATTAAATAAACAAAATAAAATCAAATATGATCATTCACATGTTTTCTCACCAAGTTGTCCCAGTTTTAGGACATTATTTGTATACATTTAAGCATTTAATAATATTAAACAATTTAAAAATTTACAGATGTTTACCAAAATGAACATCAATTAAAAACACCAAAATAACATCATAATTTTGATAATCTAAATAATTTTTTGCATGATTTTAATTATTAGATATGTTTAAGAAAATCTCTCAGATGGAACAGGCCAAAGTCCCCATTTTACACACATTTGATGAGTTTAAAACTACTACTTGGTGAAAATGCCTAGTATCTGATTCTTTATATATATTTTTGCTGTCTGATAGCCCTACCCAAAGATATCCATAGAAGGCCTTTGTGTTTTATTACAGGGGGGGTTTGTTTACATCCTCCAGCAAAACTTGACAGTCATTTTGGAGGACAGCTCTGAATTCTGCACCTTATATATTTCACCATCTTTTAACCAAAACTTATCAGCAGTTGACATCTCAAAAATGGTGGGAACTTATTTCTAGAAAGGCCGCAAAAATGTTTGCTAACCCACTTCATCCACATTTGGCCGCATCGTAACCACGCCTGTTTCACGAGCTCAGAGTGAGATGTCAGATTGCTAGCGGTAGAGCCAGCAGCACTAGCATGCAGTTCCACACTACAAACAGCAAAACACACACCCTAAAATCACGAATGACAAGTGACTTTCAACATCTAAACTCGTCGAGTCATTTCAATAACATGGATTCACGTGCATTAAAACACTGGCTGTGTTTGAAGCCTAGCGAGATAGGATTTTTAAATGTACGTACAAAACGCGTACATGATGCCAAAAAAATACTGTTTATGAAGGCAGCTCGCTATGCTTTCAAACACAGCCAGGGCTGAAGAAATGGGATTTAATCCAATGCACTACTCGCAATCTATTGTTAGCCCTGAGATTCTGGGAAGGATATGCAAGGAAACTTGTTGAGCGGACAAAATGATTCTGTTGCTTTTGAAACGCCGTGCAGATCTTCTTTTCTGTCTATGAAAAGGGAATGCGGAATGGCACAGGCTTTCGAGAATCTACACCCTTTTTCTTTACTACACAGAGGTGATCAGTACCAGCCCATTAATTCTCGCCCCGATCCAACAGTGTCTCCTACCAACGTGTGAGACTGCAAAAACGACTCGTTTCCGCTTACCAGACCATCCCATAGGCCCCCTCCCCGATGTACTGGAGATCGGTGTATCGGGGGCCAACGTCAAAATTCTGTCCCTTCACCGACTCCAGGCCGGGCTTGGATCCCGCCGCTCCATTAGCACCCCCACCCGCGACGGCTCCTCCAGCCCCAGCGGCGCTGCTATTCGAGCCCGCGGTTCCGGCCGCCGCCGCACTGCTGCCCGATTCCGCCATCGCTTCTGTCCGCAAATCAGTCGCCTTCGCGCAGTCTTTGGGGGGAGGGGGGCCTCCTATTTGCCTTCAGATCAAAGACAGGTTATCGGATGGCGAAGGCTGCCGTTACACGGTCCGCTTTCTTGACAGTCGAAGAGGAGTCGGTCAAGGCCCCCCTGTGGATGCTACTCGAGTGCGGAACGAGCGTGCATCTAAACGGATCGTGAGCGCGAACGCGCACTTCCCCTGTTCAACGATCGGGGGCGCGCGTGAAGAGCCCGAGCGGCAGAAGCATTCACACGCGCTCGAGTGGGGGTGCAGAGAGCCTCCCACGGTTACGGTAGGCCCGGTACAGTTTGTGGTTGGGAAAAAAGCGAAAGCGAGAAGAGGCTATGTTGAAGTGTGAGAAACACACACGAGCGCGGCATATTTTCCATCATCTGAACACACCACTGGAACAAAAACAGGCATCATATATTCTCTCATAATAATTACATATATTTTACCCACCCACTCACCCCCCAAAATTGTTAGAACACTATTTTCACCAGCTTAAAAAAATGGTTTTAAGTCAGTTATTTCTATCTTTTGCTGTAGTGTGCCAGTAGGAAATATCAGTTAGTCTATACCAGTTAGGTTATGACATTATTTTTGACAGCATCCTCATTTTACAGCATTTTACACAAGTGCCTAAAACTTTTCACAGTACTGTAGCTTTGCGGGTAGGTTTCTTGAAGCATCTTGGGGACGGTACCATGGTTCTTCTGGATTTAGTCTGTCTCAGTTTGTTCTGTTTCTTCATGTCATTCCAGACAGACTGGATGATGATCACATCAGATCTCTGTGTGGAGCACTGGCTGTTGTCAAAAGTCTCACTGGATTATTACAATTAATGGCAAAATGAATGTTTGGAAATGGAAACTGATATTTCCTACTCACACACTACAGCAAAAGATAGAAATAACTGACTTAAAACCATTTTTTAGCTGCTGAAAATACTAGTGTTCTAATAATTTTGGCAGTCACTGCCATATGTGTGTGTGTGTGTGTGTCAAATTGGTAAATGATCTACTACCTTTAAAGTAATAATAATAATAATAATAATAATAATATGACAATGATGATGATGATGATTATTATTTAAAGGTGATGGATCGTGATAATTTATACTCATTTGATTTCAGACATATTTAACCATTCTTTAAACACATTTAAATCTTATTTATAAATTGATGCAAACACATGCAAGGCTCAAAAGGCATTAATTATGCCTGTTATATTGGGTCGACTACATTATACGATTTCCCTTTTAAGAAATGTATACATCTACTACAAAGATTTACATGTACAGCAGAGCAATCACAGAGAGTCGCATGAATTGCGTCACCGAAAAGGCTGGGCTGATCTCTCACTTCCTGGTTACTGCAGCTTGGGTTTCATATATTGTTTTGGAATGAGAGCAGTTTCCCGTAACTGGGTTGCGTCGGTACATGTAGCGCTTAGTCTTATCGGGCTTCCCTACGCTGCTGGCACAAGTGGATTCTGGTATGTAAATGAATGTAATAATTAAAATTAATAAAAATTCTGAAACTGTAGTTTTGACCCAAGGTCGACGACGGATGTATAATCGACATCTCCTGTTCTTAATAATTTTCTCTTATAGTTCTCGTTGTTGACTAAAATGAATGAAACGCTACGTCATGGAAATTATTTTTTAAAGGTAGCTACATCAGTGACTTGTGCAATTGCAACTTCAGGGTTAAATTAATAGTTTCTTTCAACCAATTTTCAGCAGGAAGAACGCCATTAGCCGCATTCCCAGTCTCTGTTCATCAACATCTGTCTACATGTCTCCTGCCGCTCACGTTAAGGCTCGTTGTCCAGTATATCCCGGCTCAGACACGCGCCGCTTCGCTGTCCCAGATGACAAAGTAGACTGGGACACAGACTGGCCCCAGTATAGCCCTGTTAACTATACCGCCCCCACTGTGCTGAAAAAGCCTGTTTGGGCTGACCCAGAGATTGGGTGAGTACAAAATAAATAAACAAGGTAAATAATGTTAAAAAAAACAAACAAAAAAAACAAACAAGTGATTTTCTTCATGTTTGGTGGAGTGGGGGGAAACGCCCCCCCTTAAGGATTGTGTCAGTTTTTTTTAGGTGAAACAAAAGTTAAATGTGTCCGAAAAAGTTATCATAGTTTTAGTGACAATGGCATAAATTATAAACCAAAAATGAAAAATGTCCGGAGTTTTCAAGTTATTAGATTTTTAAAATGAAAAAAATTATAATCAATAATTATGAATTATAAAATTATAATAGCCTATTTGAAACATTTTGTTAGCTGATGCTAACTGGCTAGCTAACTAGCTACCTGATGCTAACTTGAGGTAATTTTTAAATATAAAATACAAATATTTTTATTCAACCAGCTAGTTAGAATACATTTGATGGAAAAAACAAAGGATTTGATCTTCAGAACAGAGTAACTACTGTAATTGCCCATTGCCCCCTGGGGGCGTTTTACCCCACACACTATGTTTGAGAAAAAAATTATGTCATTCTGAAAATATAATTATATTTTTATTAAATAAAACGTACTCCCTATCTACAGGCCCTACTGTTCTCATATCATATATAACTGTGATGTTCTACAAAACAACAAGCTTTAAAACACTTTTTTCTTACTGCTGAAAATTAGATCATTTACTGTGAAATCCGTTTTCTCTCTGGTACATCACCAGTGTAAGCTTCATGGTGAAAACTTCTACATCACTCTTCTCAACGTAGTCCACAGTTACAATAAAAATGTATCTTGATTTTATCTTGTGGTTATTTGGAGAAAAACAGTAGGGGGGGCGTTTCCCCCCACTCTACCCTATATATTATTTTTATTTCTTCAATAAATTGCAATCCTAAATATTAGACTGCAGATTTTATGATTTAAAAAAAGTGTACCACAAGAGAATTATAGTGATAATGATTTACCTGATAATGTTTTGAAATATATGAATAAAAATCTATTTAATGGTTTCTTTAGTGCATTTTCCCCACAGTTCAATTCTTTGGATGGATCTGTGGACAGGAGAAGTCATGAGGGCCCATATCGTATCCAGAATGGCAAACCACTGTGAGTCTAAAAATTAAAATACTAGATCATCCAAAATATTTCAGTAGTTTTATTGTATTTAAAATGCTGGATTTCCTGCTTGTTGATGACTTTACTCACTGTAAATCATTCTCAGTAATCCACATGGAAGAACTGGGCTAGAGGGCCGAGGATTACTGGGAAGGTGGGGTCCAAACCATGCCGCTGATCCAATAGTTACCAGGTACTAAAATGTGTGTCGTAATAAATGGAAACCAACCTTTTACCTGTAATCTCTTTCCCATTTGACCGGTTTAACAGTTCCATGCATGCAAGGTATTTTTGTGTGTAATGTGGGAGGGTTCACATGCTTAAAACACTCTTGGAAACTCAATCCAGTTTCCTGTGGCCTCATACAGGTGGAAAAGGGACTTGACAGGACAGCGTGTCCACCACACTAACTCTCAACTCCCTGTGCTGCAATTTGTGTCCATCAAGAGGTTGGACTGTGGCGAATGGGCCATCCCAGGGGTGAGTATGAACCTCAGTGCTTGTTTTAAGTTTTCAGAATGGCATCTGTGGGGTGAGGTTGTTAAAAAATCATTCTGCTAATATGCTAACAGATGGTTATGATAATTGTTGTTGTGTGTTCAGGGAATGGTGGACCCTGGAGAGCGCATTTCTCAAACACTGCAGCGCGAGTTCTCAGAGGAGGCATTGAACTCTCTGCAAGCATCTCCAAGTGAGAGGGAAAGGATCCAAAAGCGAATCACTGAGCTTTTCAACTCAGCAGGTGTTCAGGTGAGACCATGCGCTTACACTTCAAAAGTCTGGAATAATTACAATATTTAAATGCTTTTGAAAGAAGTCTCTTATGCTCACCTAGGCTGCATTTATTTGATTAATAATACAAAAAAAAAACTGTAAAATTGTGAGATATTATTAGAATTTAAAAGAACTATTTGAATATATTTTAGAATGCAATTTATTTCTGTGATTTAGCAGCCATTATTCCAGTCTTGAGTAACATGATCCTACAGAAATCATTCGAATATGATGATTTGGTGCTCAAGACACGACATACTGTGCTACTTCATATTGTGGAAACTGATAATTTTTTTCGGGATTCTTTTATAAATAGAAACTTATCAGCTTATTCAAATTATTTGAAATAGAAATATTTTGTAACAACATAGATGTCTTTAAATTTGTCCTTACTGCACAAAAGTAGTTTGTTGTGATAAATTTTTTTAACTTAACACAAAACTTTGAAAGGTAGTGTATCACAGTTTCCACAAAAATATGAACACAGAACTGTTTTCAAACAGGCCAAAATACCCCTATAGCAATACATGAATCACCATTTACACATAAGTAAATTTTAAACCATGCAGCTTTCTGTTGGCCAGCACAGTGAATTTGCGTGACCAAATTTAACACAAAGTGAAAGTTTTTCATCCTCATGAAAAACAGATCACGCAGATTCCTGTTGCAATTACCGGATTTTACTCACAATATTTTACCAAACAACGGTAAATGTGACTGCACCTTGCTTTGCATTTCAGCACTATATTACACAGCATCTTTTTTTCCTATAGGTGTATAAAGGTTATGTAGATGATCCAAGAAACACAGATAATGCTTGGATAGAGACAGTTGCAGTGAATTTCCATGATGAATCAGGTAAAAACAGTGTCGATGAAACTCGTAATAATATTTGGGATGATATGTTATTGACTGAGTGAAGTAGATTGTTCTATCCCACGTTTAATTCAATTCTTTCCATCTAGGGAATAGTGTGAGTGAGCTTCCATTGCAAGCTGGGGATGACGCAGGTCAAGTGAGCTGGACTGATGTTGACTCCTCCCTGGCCCTTTATGCGAATCACTTGCATTTCCTAGAGACAGTTGCTAAGGAAAGAAATGCCCACTGGTAACAGAAAATAGTAAAAAGTGCCTTTCTGCTTTAACATAAATGAAGGACATTTTTGTATGTGTCTGATTTGAATGATGCATATGAATATTTATAGCTTGGATACATAATTTTGATGCAAAAAAGGAAAATCAATTCTGGTGCTATCACATATTATGAAGTGTGAACCGTTTGCCACTACACTGCCAACAAATGCATTTAATAAACCAAGGGTTAACTTCAATTATCTGTATAATTTATGAATATCCATATTATAAAGCATGGCTAATGAAAATGGAGGCATATGGATTATTTAAGTTTTCCTGTTACACTGAATTCAACACTACTACTTACTCGGCTTGTGTATGACTCTTTCTGTAATAACCAAAAGAAAAAAAAACATCTTATACACTTATTCTGTGTGTTGTTTTACCTTTTTGTCAGTTGTGCTATATTTCAATAATCTGAGGAAAATGTTTTGGGGGGAAATTTTATATATATATATATATAAATATAATTTCCCCCCAAAACATACACATACACACAC
>JAFVLL020009690.1:0-12167 GCA_021397915.2 Tor tambroides | reverse complement strand
CCCCAAAGGAAAAATTTTCTTGGAGCTGTGCTATGCCACATGAATGTAAAAGCTGGTCTTTTAGCACAGGCTGCTGGAGAAAGACGTTTTATGCCAAGTGCTGTTACACCGCATTTTGCAATCAAAAAAAGGCTACAGGTCTCATTCTTCATTTGACTATGATACCAAAGTATATGACAGTTGAAAAAGATATTTCTTTTTACTGAATACTAAAGGATAAACATTATTTGTGTAGAAAATAAAAAAATTGATATATTTATTTTTTATACATTGAAAAGCATTAAGATATTTTTTGCAATGCTATGGAATTATATAGTAAATCTGGAAAAATTAGCAGTTTTGTGTTTTTTTTGTTTTGTTTTTAGTGCACTTGAATGTTAATCCAGCAGCTGAGGAAATGTTGTCTGATTGCAATGCAATATTTTAATTACAAATCTTGCAGGTTTTTCTTCAACCTCTCGTAACCCCAATGGAAAGAAATGTTTCACTTGTGATGATAAGGGCTGCTCAAAAGTAATGAGTTGTTGGGGGGATGAAAACCACTGCTTTACTACAAAAGTAAATGGTAAGAATGTAGGAGTTTTCTACTCATAAACTGTTATTTCCCTATTAGCAATTTTGACCTGTAACATACAATAAATTGAATCAAAAGTCTTTTAAATTCTTTGAATACAGTATATATTAGGCCACTTTAGATGTATGTGGCACTTGACTTCTGTTTTCTTACATGTTAACAGAAACTTTAAAGGCTATCAAAGGATGTGCATCAAAATCTGCCTGTGATCGGGAGCTTGGCCGGATTTTAGAATCTTATGGGAACATCACATGTTGTTCGGGGAACCTGTGTAACGGTGCTGAGAGCGTCACTCAGAGCTTCCTGTTCCTCTGCTCTTCTCTGCTCTCCTTCATCCTGCTGCAATGAATCCAGTAGCAGTGATTCTCACATCAGCATTTTAATAAATTACTGTGCATTATAAAGAAAGATGGTATTGTCTGAAATAATTTGATTAAAAACATGATGTAAGAACCTCAAAAAATGGCTTCATTCAGGCATGGGAATACACTGAACGTTTAGCTATTCTGAAAAACTTGTGAAGTTCATACAAAATCCAGTGCTGCGAACATATTAGATGCTAAGAAATATTGAAATTCAAGTGCATTTTTCAATTAAATGTTTCATGCAAATTGTTTTTCTGACTATTTTGTGATAATATAAGACTAATAGAAGTAATAGAAGAAGACATTTTTTTTTTTAAATGAAGCATTTTAATGGAGATTAAAGACATTTGGACCCAACAACACATAAAAATAAAGGTGCTTTATTGGCATGTATGCTTTAATGAAGAAGAACCTCTAATATCCATGAAATCTTTTCATTCCACAAAAAAGTCTTTGAAATAAAGTTTCTTTAGATTATCAAAATATTTTTCACACTAAAAATGGTTCTTCTAAGAATGTACCATAGGTTCTTTGAAGAACACAGATTGGTTCTTCCATGGCATCACTGCAAAAATCCCTTTTGGACCCTTTATTTTTAAAATATTGCATAATTATAAGGTCAGCAATCAAACATCAGTTTCAATCATCTTCCAGAAGCTGTGTATATAGCTCTTCTCTGGTTATTGCTTCCTTAAAGGTCCCATAGAATGGAAAACTGTATTTACCTTGGCATAGTTGAATAATAAGAGTTCTGTACATGGAAATGACATACCGTGAGCCTCAAACACATTGTTTCCTCCTTCTTATGTAAATCTCGTGAATGCAAAAGACCACTGAAAAACAGGCGAATCAGAACATAACACCGACGGATCACTAATAGTTACGCTCCCAACATTTGGATATACCCGCCCATGTTCTATGCCAGCCGAATGTACACAGCCGAATCATCAGAAGTTCTGAAGGTATTGTGAAGAAACAAGCGAGGACAACAGCGAAAATGGCAGATCTTGGAAATAAATGTTATGTTCCAGGCTGTGCAGGGGATGTGAAGTGCAGGGATGGGTTGCTGTCTGTATTCAGAAAGGCACGAAAAGCAAATAACGCACTGTAATAAAATAGCGGTAGCCTGTTACATTACAGTACATAAGATTTCACTTACCACATAAACAGAGTAAGGACCCTTACCAAAAAGTATACTTTAGTAAAGTTCAAGTATATTTTTAAGTATATTTTATATAGTAAGTATACAAATATCAGTGTACTAGTAGTATAGTTGGAAGTGTACTATTTCAATACACCTTGGGACTAAATTGGCCCACTTTCTAGTATATAAAAGTATACTTTTAAGTATACTTCAAGTATAACAGTAGTAAACTTCGAGTACACAACTAGTTTACATTAAAGTTTTTAGCTTGGACAGCAACTATACTAAACATGAACTTATAGGTATACTGATAGTTTACTAATTAAATACTTGTAGTAGCATTTTTAGTACACTTTGAAGTATAGTCTCAGTAAACTACTAGTTTACTAGCTTACTTACTAGCTCGTAAGTTTTTTTTTAAAAGTGAACTTTACATCATTCTTTAAGTACACTACTATGTCCCTATTTAGGTATTAATTTGTATATATTTTGTTATATGAATATCTGAACATACAAAACACCAAAAGAAAGAACAGAGTATCTGCTTGTAAACAAAAACATTTTATTCTAGCTTCATGCATTCTTTTTTTAACACTTGAATGTGGGTAAGTTTCATAAATAAAAAATAAAGAACATTTTGAACAAAAAGCTGAAAAAAAGAATATGGATTGGATTCAGAATGATAATGAAAAAGGAAGATGGCTATCAACACCCCAAAGCTTGACAGTCATTATTACCTCTTCATTGGTGACATTTTATTCCATAACGTTACACAGTTTTGATGCTGTTTTATGGCTGATGTTCGTGTTAGATTACACATGGAGGCATCTGTTGTTTAGGTTTCTTCTTCTCTTGTGTTTTTTTGAAATTCTTTACAGAAGATGTGTACTAGCGCCCCGTGCCATATAACAATGAAAACATGGATTCTGGGAGCACAAGTATAGTTCAAATATATTTAGACTTTTTCTAAGTATAAGTCAAGTATACTTAAATGCCATTTTAAGTATATTTCTGAAAAGTACATAAAGCCCATTTCTGAGAAGTATATGAAAAGTAGACTAAAAGTATACTTTCCTATTTTAGTTTAAAAGAAGTATACTAATAGCACACTTAAATAAACTTAATTTTCGTAAGGGTAGAGATGACTGAGGATGATGGCGAATGATTTATAGATCACCACTGACAAGCATCTGATCTTGTAAAATGTGTGGTAAGTACTGCCGCTCCATAGTATAAATAGAGTATGTGCAATCACGAATCTCGAAAGTGAAACTAAAAAGCCATCGTGCATTGGAAAGCAGTTTCAGTGCCCAGCATATTAATAGCGGCTCCCTGATGCCCACATTTTATTTACAGTAGAATTACCCAACGATATAACTGCGCGAGAAAGTATTGAAATATATATGAAGAGTTCATTTGCAAAAACCTATAACTCCAATGTTTCTTCTTATTTTTTTCAGAAATCACGTTTTTTTACTGCGCATTCCAAGTAATATCAATCAAACTGCAGTTGGGTTGTTTTGGTAAAGTAATAATAGCTAAACAAATACAGGCAATTTACAAAATTAAAGTTAATTGAAAGTATGTTGTTGTTTTTTTTACATATTAAAAGTTTGTTTTATAGCAAAAGCAGATAACTCCAACAGTCGTTTTTTGGCAAAAGCAGATAACTCCACATTTCATGTTTTAGAGTTAAAAAACACTTGTTTAATCTTTGTAATCTGCTCAGATGACAATGTAGATGCCTGACAAACGTTGTTGTTGTTGTGATCACAGATTTATGGATGTGATTACACACAATACACGAGCTTTTCCCTCAATATTGTAACGTGCTGCTTTTGCAAGGATCCATGAAAACGTTTCAGCTTTTCTTTTCCTTTGCTCCCTGAAAAAGATATCACAGGTTTATGAAGTTCGTCGAATTATCCATCCTAGATCACTTCTGGTCAGCTTTGATAAAACTCCTCTCAGCTAGCATGTCTTTTCAAAGTGAAAGTAGCCTTGTCACCTGACCTGAATACAGCGCGCTGATTCGCTGAAATGGACTTATCGGCTTCTGTTCAAAAACAACAAGGGCGCTTGTCAGCTTCTGCGGTAAAACGTGAACTCGCGATGCCTTGAAAGTGGACAATACAGGCTTTTTTGACAAAACGTGTTTAGGGTTCAGATCGCGCTATGTGGAGAATAATGCGCAGCAATCGCATTATTTTTGAAAGTGGCGTTTATCGGTTTTTACAAATGAACTCTTCATATTTTCCCTGTGTGAGCTACTGAAATGAGCCGCACTGTGAAACAGCCAATCAGAGCAGAGCTCAATATTATTATTCATAACCCTTCCAAATAAGGTAATAACAGACCATTTCATTCTAGGGAGAAATCCTAGGGTTGTAAATGGACATGTAAAACCGTTTCTGGAGAATTTTTGCCCTTACCTAAGCCACATAATTATGTAGATATCAGAGAACAATTTAAAATATTGTATCAAAGCATTCTATGGCACCTTTAAAATGAATTGCTTGTTGTATTCCTCATTTGTAGGTCACTTTAGATCAAATGAATCTTTAAAAGTTTGAAATGAGGAACATCATGAATATAATTAACATGCTCACATGTACATTCGAGACATTTAGCATCCACAATTATTCAGTGAAATAGGCTACAAGATGGCAAGAGGTTTTTAGTGAAACCCACATAACACTGACACACGTTTCACAAACACACACAGACATGCAAACCATACATATACCCACATTTTCCTTGTAACGTGCAGGTTGTTGTTTTTCAGTGGTTGGGACTTTCCACTGACCACAATGTTTTTTGGGTGTTGGACTTGAAATGAAACCCTCACTCACTTGGTTTTCAAAAGTGTTAAAACTCTACCCATCAGTGGCGGATATTGTAAAGTGTAATGTAAAAATGTGTTTGTCTATAAAGTACTGGACTGTTTTAGTGCCTAAAACACACCTGAATGCAATTAATTTCTACTAAATTGTAATTGCGATATTTGTGAATATGACAGTTTGTGTATTATTCCTCACCTCCAGGTATTTTAATAAAGGGGCTCATTATAGCTGTAACGCTCTGTCCACTTGGTTCTGGTTCTTAAAACCCCCAAAAGCTTGTTCTCCATCATTACATACTCATGGATGAGACATGCAGATAGTGAAGAATGTGAAAAAGGCCTGAATCAACATGCAGCAACATAAATGCCAGAATGCAAAATGAGTTAGCCTATGCATTTGAGTAATATGAGTTATGCATTTAAAGGGTTTCATTTGTTCTTTATAAAGAAAAGAATAGCGCATATTTTCTAGTAAAAGTGCACTGTGCACACATTTACTTGTGCATTAAATTACAAATAAAAAATACATATCAGCTTTATTGTCATCTCGAATATTTTAGTATGCATTTGAGAGACGTTTTATAATATGATACGTATATATGCACGAAGTTTGCAGCTTTAATCGCCTTTTTTGGTAATTTCATGACTTAACTGACGACAGAACTACATTGTATGCTCATTGTATGTTATTTATGATGAAGCGATATAGAGCGTGCGCCTCATATTCGAGTAAAGATGAAGAGTGTGCTACCCAATAGATATAATTTATGGCTGTTGAAGAAAAAAGTTTGAAGAATGGCTTACATTTTTTACCTTTTTTTTTTACTTGTCATTTTCCTTGAACCTAAACATTTCTTCTGTAAACAAGGAAAACATCCTTTGCTATTAAACCTCATCTGATTCTGTATTTAGTGTCTCCTGCCAGCAGATGGCAGTAGATAGTCTATTTACAAGCAAGACATTTACAGTTACAGTTGCTAACATGAAAGTTACATAATATTAATAAAAATATATTTAAAAACAGATGAAACAGACTCAACCTTTTTTTAATGTTTACAATATTATCTGTACTGTTATTGCTCTTAAATTAGAATTACAATAAATGTGTGATATTCACATCATTTTTAAATCTCCATTAATGTGATTAATGTTAAACTCACTCATAAATGAGTTTAAAGTTATTCAGAATCTTATTAATTTATTCTACTAAATGCCATTGGGTTCTTAAAATCAAATTCAAATAATATCTTATTAATGAACGATTTAACGGTTATTTCAATCCATATATATATATAATTCGACAGGTTTTCAAATTTCATTTCTGAGTTACTGTTCGGGCAGATTACAAAAATGTAAATTCATTTCCCTGCTTTGCTTACAGCTTGACGCCCACAATTGACTTGACAGCCAATAGGAGTGAAGCAGAGGCGGGCTAATCGAGCTCTTCTGTCCAATCATCTCACGCCTCAGCAACGCAGGCACTCATCGCCACGAAATCTTTTTTAATATTCACAAAATAAACCCTCACTATTGGAAGGTTACCAGGCAATATCAGCATAATTAATGAATATTTGTAAGTTTCCCCGTAGGATTCAGCAATACCTAATAAGTACCGTATTCATAAGCTAAGCGTTCTCCACAGTGGAATTTCGAGAACCGCCCAACTCCTTAAACTTGCTCGTGTTAGCAAGGTGATGTCACGGATTTTAAAATGGCGGTTCCAACGTCTGCTTTGAAATTACATTCATAATCTACCGCTCACAGTTCAAAAATAATACAACGGGCATCATGTTTTGAGAGAAATATTGTTCACAGATCAAACAAAACACTCTTATTTCGATCCAGAATGGATTCTGTGGTCGGAGAGGATCAAACGCTGCCGTTTGACATCAATCTGAGGTGATGCGCTTTATTTTTTTAATTTCTGTCAGAGTCTGTCAGGTAGCGTTAGCATGTTAGCACGAGGGGAAAAACATTTAAAATAATTGCGAAAACAGTTCCTACCAAATGTTTTCAATCTGTTATTCATCATTAGAATTTAAAACTGTTTAATGGTAATACACTCAACTGATAAAACTAACGTGTAGAGATGAGCTAACGTTAGAATTACAGCACGTTAAACTATTCTCCGAAGTCGTTAAGATAACTAATTGTTTTAGATTTGTATGACTTCATTTAACCTTTATCATGATTTATTTGGGGAATGGGGTGCTTTCATTCTGTATTATCTCAGAAATTATGCATTTGTTGCTTTTGTTTACGTCTTACACTTTCATCCGTCTGACAGCTTGTTCTTGACAGCTGCAAAGACGAATTTCTAAAAGTCTATTAGTTGGTTTCATTGAGTTTCAATTCATCAATAAATACGCTTCCAATATGTATATGTTATACTTAAGAATGTTTAATATTTTTCAGTAATATGTTCTTTTTGCGTTGAATCTAAAAAAGTCTGAATCCAGCTTTTGTGGTTATTAATATGTTGTTGATCATGTGTGTGGAGTTTAAGTTTGAATCTCACAGCCTTCGTGTTAAAAACAAAACGCACATGATCCTCTTAGTTAAATATAGCAGGGACTCGATCTCTAAAGCATCTGGGTACACGAGGCTGTTTTTGACATTGTTTACTGCGTTCAGGAGTCAGATCAGTGTTTGAGGAAAATATTTTGGAGAGTCAATACATTCACCAACCATGATCTGACAGGGATCATTAAATAATTATAATGTAATGTATTAATAACATTTTGTATGCATCAAATGCAGTGCATTAAATATAGCCATCTGCATTAAACTGGATGTGTCATGCATTAAAATAGATGCATATTGCATTAAACAAAAGTGCAGTTAATAAAGTCGTATGCACTGAATGCAGACCAGATCAAATTCAAGCAGACTTGAAGAATTAGTTTATTAGAGCAATGCATTAATTGCACAGAAAGCATTAAACACATTGCATTCAGTTTCAGTTTCTAAAGTGGCTTTAGTTGTGTTGTTGAGAAATGCTGACAGACAGAGAGAGAGTCTCTAGCTGCTGTTATGTGTTGATCATGCGCTGTCATAGTAGAAAACACATTACTTCCTTCCTGGAAACGGCACATAGCGGAACAGCTCTCCTGTTTATTATCTGACGCATTGATCTCTATATTTTACCTTTCTGTGGCCATGTGAACATGAAGGACTGATGTAGGTAGGTTGTAACTCCGTTACACCTGTGCTGCTTGTGTATAGAGTTAGTGCTGTAGATGTGCAGCTGTGTATTTGTAGTAGATCTCTGCTTTTTTTCAGAGCTCAGACTTTGTCAAGTTCAGCAGCAGGTCTCTAATGGGCAGGAATTGAAGGACTCTTGGGTTTGGTGGTCAAGTTAGAGACCGTCTGTGCTGTCCTGATGGTTGTGTCATTGCAGTGTCACCTTTATAAAGCAGGTGGTGAGCCTGTGGGGAAACACAAGACGAAAGCTGATAGCAGTCAGCTGCTTGATTCTCTGACATCTGAGAGGAGCTTTTAACCAATTTAAATACAATTCTGAGACTAACTGGTATGTGAACCCATAAGACAGTTATATAATAGTTTGTGTGTTTCTTCCTGTGGCTAGCACAATGCTAACGGTGCAGGAAAACGTGAGAAGAGGAAGTTGTTTGGCTGTGATATGTTGAAGGCGTTGTATCTGTTTGGCTTCATCCATCCTGCTCAAAATACTGTAGATTAAAATAAACAGACGAACAATAGTGGTGTTGAGAGACACTGTTTACATTGTTATTGAGCAAAGTTGCACCTGCTATTGTCTCCACATGAATGTGGTCTCATGGTAGTTGAATTTTTAGGCTGCATTTTTGTAAACACACATAGGATGTAGTGGTTATTTGGGAGTCGTGTTGGGTTTTTTCAGTGACTGATGCTGATATGGACATATGGCTGATTTGAGAGGAAATAACTAGAGATCAACCAGTAATCAGTAACCGGTCTCTAGATCTTAAAATAATACTTAAACTCAAAATATTTATGTTGGTCAATATCTATTTTAAACATGATAAAACATTTTTGTTACTTAAAAGATAATTTCAGCTAGTTGCCAGTGCAACATTTAGTTAAACTTAAAGCCTACTAAAAATAAAACTAAAACTAAAATTGAAATAAATTCAAAAAACTGTATAGACATAAAAAACTAATAAAGCTGAAATTGCAATGAAAATAGAAATATAAGATAAAAACTAATTCAAAATATGAATAAAAAAAATTGAGTTCTTCACTCTAGTATTTGAAAAACAAACAAGCAAGGTTAATTTTTATATTTAAATTACATAATCCAAATTATTAGTAATCAAATGTATGAATTAAAATGAATGAACACATTCTTTTTTTTAATCATGATATTATTTTACTCAAAATATTTCAAAATAGGCTAATCATATGCATTGTTAGGCTAATTTCCAAGTTAGATTTTGAAAATGATATACTTTCAAATGTAAGCATTTGAAATACTTTCAAATAAAATGACATAAATCAGCAAATGCCACTAATTTCAAATATCAGCCTATAAATTGTTCAGGTTGAGATATTGGATGTATAAGAAATCATCAGATGCTTAGACCTGCGAGGCTCTTCTGTTTGACAGCTGCTCAGTCTTATGTAAGTCCAGTGTGCTGAGTGTCCCAACGGGCTTGCTGTAGGTCTGGGTGACTGTCAGAGGAGCAAAGGGGATTGAACTTGTTAGGAAGCCAAGAGTTACAGCAAATACACACAAACACAACATAAACATGCTTTAATCTGTACATTCACATTAGTTTCTGACGGCCTGCTTACATCATGCTCTCGCTTGTAGCCAGTACTGCACTTTAAAATGGTTATGAAAGCACACACACACTTTATTTCTGCTCCTGCCTTGAGGTTGGGTTATGAAAAGCATCCACAGATGTATGCATTGCTCGTCCTCTCAGTGTTTGTGTGTGTTTCCATGAGCTGGATAGTAAAATAGAATAGACGCTGTAGTGTTGAGTGTAACCGCTGGATATTTGCACCTGCTTCATGGATGAACGCTGACAGTTTTGTGGCTTTGTTGTGGTTGCAGTGTATTTGTCTTGCTGTTTTGCTTTTTTTTAAAATATATATTTAAACTGTTGCAGTATTTCCAGACTGCCAGAGTCTCTGAACAGCGGCAACTTCAGCATGGACGACATGACAGGTACAAACACCCTCATGTCTCATAATGTAATCTGTAAACAGAAAATACAAATGAGAAATTGGTGCTTTTTAACTGTTTTGCAGATTCTTTCAAGGATGTAGATCTGTGTACTTTAGCACATTTAGGACTTTAGCCTCTGTTGAATCATCGAGACTGTTTATGTAAAAGAACAAGATGAAAAGATCATTATTTTGTTCTTCCCTCCAGCCTTTTACCTTTAACTCTGTAATGAAGACACACTTGTTTTATTTCTCTCTGATGTCTGTCCTTACGTATCAAACCACATGGTCTTAATCAGATTTTCATCAAAGCCTCAAAGGGTCAAATGAAAATAAATGAGACAATGATCATTTCTGGAGTGAACAGAAGTGTGTTTGTTGTTCATTTGTTCATCTGTTGTCTTGTCGTCTGCAGCGCCTCTGTTTCCAGGGCAGAGGATGTCTCCAGCCAAAGCTCTGACCATGAAAGACTATGAGAACGTAAGTACAACAATATTAAAATGTTTGCTTTTATTTGTTTTCTTATAATGAGAGAGAGTGAAAGTTGGTGAACTTTTTAGGCAGCCGTTTTTGGCAGCTGTGCATATGATGCCTAAATGCTGTCTTGGTAGGGAGCGTACGAGGTGTTGAAACATTCTGAAATGTGAAACATTATTTTAAACAAGTTTTTCTTTTCATAGCAGACAGTAGAGTTTATGCAAAAACAAAGCAATACGTAGATTTCCTTGATTTCTTTTTGTATGTAAACTCCTTAACTATCTTTCAGCATGTCTGTTGATTTATCCAAATCTGAACATTTCTAAATTGCATTTGAACATAATTTTCTTGCTTGTTTTGTTTGATTTGGAACTAAACCCTTTTGATTATGAGCTAATAAAGAAATAAATTTGAGTAAGCCTGCTCAATTTTAGATTAAAGGAATAATTTACCCAAAAATTAAAATGTGAAAAATGTAAATTTACTCATCCCCAGGCCATCCAAGACGTGGATGAGTTTGTTTCTGCATTGGAAGAGATTTGGAGAAATGTAGCATTGCATCACTTACTCACCAATGGATCCTCTGCAGTGAATGGGTGCCATCAGAATGAGAGTCCAAACAGCTGATAAAAACATTGCAATAATCCACAAGTAATCCACACCACTCCAGTCCATCAATTCACACCTTTGTGAAGTCAAAAGCTGTGTGTTTGTAGGAAAGAAATCTGTCATTAAGCCACCACTTCTGAGTCTGTAATCCATAACTCTTCCTTCAGTAAAAAAGTCCATCTCCTGTTGTTCTCTCACGTCACCATTAGAACGGTTTTGGAGCCTGGCTGAGACCTGATGGTTCTTGATCTGTATATATTTCTCCACTGATTCAGACAAGACAATTTTCACATCTTAATGATGGATTTGTTTCTTATAAACATGCAGCTTTTCGCTTCACAAAATGTTAATTGATGGACTGGAGTCTCGATCACTTGTGGATTATTGTGATGTATTTATCAGCTGTTTAGACTCATTCTGACGGCAGCCATTCACTGCAGAGGATTCTTTGCCAAGTAAAAATCTGTTTTGATGAAGAAACCAACTAATCTGATTTTGAGTACGTTTTCAACACATTGTTTTGAACTTCATTTTAAGAGGTCGGTATGCAACTAATATGGTTTCTTTGGCAGTAATGATATTCTGGTATGGAATATCTGCCTGTCCATTTAAGGAAAAGTGTTTATTTCTTTGTACTAAGATAAAGATCTGTGTGCATTCCTGTGGCTGTGTGTGTCTGAATGAGAGAAAGTGTGTTTGTGCTGTAGAAACACAGAGATCTTTCAAAGGAAGGTACAACTGCCCATCACCGTGGTATTTGTGGTTATTCCACACTCTCTCGTTCTATTGGTATATCTGTCTTTCCCTTCCCCCTCTTTCTGCCCAGATGTTGAAGCGAAAAACGCTCCGAGTACAATGACGCACAGTTCACTGCCCTGCCAGCCTCTCTCTCTCTCTCACACACACACTCATGCCAACCCTCATTACTGACCCACACACAGCCTGTTATAGTCGCTCTGTTTCTCCTTTAGTTCTCGTCTC
>JAFVLL020009689.1:0-44178 GCA_021397915.2 Tor tambroides | reverse complement strand
TCTGGCCCATGTATTTTTATTGAATCGTATCGAATCGTGTCACATTGTATCAAATCATATCGAGACAGCTCTGTATCGAGGTACGTATCGAATCGCCAGGTTCTCCAAGGTATACAGCCCTAGCTACATCCCAGATGAAAAATGGGAACAAATGACTCCAGAAGAAAAGAAAATAGATTAAAAAAAAAAAAATTGTACAATTACCCCAAACAGAGTGAGGAGCAATAAGGTTGAGTTTAAAGCTGAGCAAAAACTCTCAGAGAGGAAAGAGGAAACCACAAAGTCAGAAGCAACTTCAGAAGAAGGATAGGGAGAGGTAGGCCTACTGAAGCAGAAGCTCTGCAACCCTAGAGTGATAGAGAGAAATTTCCAATTATTTGTGAATTTAGAAGGAATTACATACCTCATTGACATGGGAGCATAAATGTCCACTTCAATAGAGCCGATAGAACAAAATTGTATATATTCAATTGTATGATGGTGAAGTAAAAGAGAAAAAATAAATAGGATGTAAGCATGGAATAGAAATGATAAAGGGTACTGAAAACTTGCTAGCAACAAAATACCTTAAAGTACTGAGACTAAAAGAACTAAACCAGCAGGAAGAGTTAGCCAGAATAAAAAATGAATGAAGGGAAAAAAAATAGGAAAAAGAGAAATAATAACGCATTACGTAAAACCCTATTATGGAGAGAGTAAAAATTACTGTGGGAAAGTTAGAGAAAAATATACACATAAGATTGAAGGAGGAATACATAAACCACGGAGACAATATCCCATTAATAAGAAAGGATGGGATGAAGTGAAAGAAACAAACAAACAATCAAAAAAAAACTGGAGGAACAAGGAATTATACAAAAAGTCAAGGGAGCTATTACAAATAGTCCAATCCAATTAGTACTCAAACCAGATGGAACGTTTAGATTAGTGACCAATTTTAAAGCCCTGAATAGAGTGATAAAACCTGACAGACGGTATTTGATAAATGCAAGAGACACAGTTGAAAGTTAAAAATGAGAGATACCTTTCAAAAATAGATTCAGCAAATGTTTTTTGGTCAGTACCTCTAGATAAAGAAAGCCAGGGGAAAAAAACAACATTTACAGTTGTGAATAAACATTGTGTGTACCAGAGATTGTCACAGAGTTACACAAATTATCCTGTTAATTTCCAAGCTGCAATTATGGATATATTAGAAAGACGCCCAGTGGAAATTTATGTGGATGATATCCTTTTAGGATCAGATGACGAGGAAGAACATGTTAAAATAGTGAAAGAAGTACTAAACAGAATTTCAGGGGCAGGCCTAAAGATAAATATTAAAAAACAGAACTAAATGACAGATGTTGTGGAGTTTTTAGGGTTTTGGATTTCAACAGGAAACAGAGGAGTTACACAGTCAATGAAAGAAAGGATAAACCAGTTAAAAAGCCAGAAACAGTAAGAGAGGTTCAACAGATAATGGGTATAATGGGGTATGTACGAGATGATATCCCAGGATACAGTCAAATGGCAAAACCAATATATGTTGCAATAAAAGGGGGAAGTTTGAATTGGGGAAGTGAAGCTGATGAAGCACTACAGAGAATGAAACAAGAAATATTATACTCAGGACAGCTGGAAGGGAGAATGGATGAGAAAAATCTGGAAATTGATCTATAGGAACGGATCCTGTTGGATACCAGTTAATAGTAAGGAATGAAGGAAGTAATATGCCCATAAGAATAATTACAGGATCATGGGAAAACACAGAGAAAAAGTTTGCAGCAATTGAAAAGACGTTAGCAGCCTCGAGTAAAAGATATCCAGAATTAAAAGGACAAGCTAGAGGAAAGACTATGTTTGTTAACACTGACAAGCCAGTGATGGCACACTTGAGTAAGAATAAAGTGAAAGACAATAAAGCCCAGACCACAGTATGGGAAAGATGGGGAGACATGCTTTTAGACCCAGACCTGAAAATTAGACAATTAACAGAAAAGAAGATGGAGGAATAAGATTGAGACTCAATTTGAACAGGCTGATTCAAGGGGGCAACTGCAGAGTATGCCAATTGTAACAGAATATAAACCCAGATCCTCTTCTATAATAATGCCAATGGTTCCTTAGTTAATGATTTAAATATATTTTATTCACGATTTGAGTCTAGTAATGTTAGTACAGATGGGGAAAATTTAAAAGATGGGATACTGGGCTTGGTAAGAGAAAATGAAGATCTGTCATTACTGAAATGGATGTTAGAAAAGTACTACACAAAATTAACATCAGGAAAGCATGTGGACCAGACAATATACCTGGATGTGTATTAAAAGTCTGTGCTAATTGTTACGTCCCTTAGGTTGTTACATTTTTCTGGACTAGGGGAGGATGGGAAAATAACATTTGGAAAGATGTGTGTGTGTGTATATATATATATATATATATATATATATATATATATATATATATATATATACACATATATACACATATATACATACATACACACACACACACACACACACACACATATACATACATACATACATACATACATACATACATACATACAAACAAACAAACAAGAACACTGGCAGGCAAATAAAGAGAAAGATCTTACCAAAAACTCTTCTCAAGCTATTTTCTCAAGCTTGCCGGCGATCGCAGACTTGTAAGTGCATTACCGCCACCTATCTCTCAAATGGACCATTGACACTCTATCTACAATCTCAATTAGGAGTGTCAATGGTCCATTTGAGAGATAGGTGGCGGTAATGCACTTATAAGTCTGCGATCCGCCGTAAAGCAAGAAGACGACGCGCCAGCTGTTGTGAACGCGCTCACAACGGTTGGACATTAATTTGGTTTTGTCTGTGTATGTTTTTTTGACTCTCAAAACCGTGGAGCCCATTGACTGCCATTACATGACTGACAGACTGCAACGGTTTGAGTTAAACATCTTCGTTTGTGTTCTACTGAAAAAACAGTCACCTACATCTTGGATGCCCTGGGGGTAAGCAGATAAACATCAAATTTTCATTTTTGGGTGAACTATCCCTTTAAGGGAAAAAATATTAAGTGATGAAATGCATATATCCTGATATTTTTTCCTTCAATTTGGAATAAGGAAAAAATGTGAAAACTGTATGAGAAAAGGGTACAGTAAGACATTAAGAAATGATTATGGGTGTACAACACCACAAAGGGTTGATGAAGAATGGTCAATGGACATAGCAGGACCACTAAATCCTAAAACCAAATTAGGAAATAGATATAGTCTTAGTGGATGGTTACACTGGGAAGATTTGGGCTAAAACTCTGAAAGAGACAAGTGGAAAAACAATAATTAAGGCAGTTGAAGAATTATTAAAAGCTTGGGGAAGACTGGAATCGGTCAGAGTGGACAATGGAACTTATTTTGCTGGAGATGAATTAGGAAAGTGGCTGACTGAGAGACACATTGGATTAAAGAAACATTACAATATATTCCGGAGAGCAATGGAATTGCCGAATCGGCAGTGGGAAAATTAAAAGAATGGATGAGAGCTAACTGTAATAACAGAGATTGGGACATATGGAACATACATATGGAAGAACTAATATATTATCTTGATCTCACAGACATTGAAAGAAGAAAGCAGGACAGAAAAATAGAACAAGAATATTTGTGCAAGGTAGGAGATACAGTTTGGATAAAATTAGCAAATAAGCACAAAGACAAACCCTTTAAAAGACCTAAAACAAAGAAAAACATAACAAAAATAGCAGACCAGCATACAGTAGAATTAAAAGAAAATGGCATCTGGTCTAAAAGTTCTTTGGTCAAAGGTGACTAAGACAGTATGTGAAAGAAAACAGGACGTGCTACAAAAAGCTGAAGCTTAAAAAATGATTGACATAACCAGAGAGGAATTATAGGAGTAGAGACACGATTAGTAACGAAAAGCAGAACAAACTTCATAGTTACAAATATACAGCATGAAAAGGACAGGCAAAATGGGAAAATAGGAAATCCTGTTACTTGAAATGTAACAGGCTACGTGTTGGAGGAAACTGTGTAATTTGTGGTTGTTTTGGACAACCTGGTCTCATAAAAATATGTACCTCTGTGCACTTTCTGTGCGACACCATTTTACGCACCTTACTGCACGTTTCGCCGCAGTTTCAAAGAGAAATGTCCACTGAGTGGCGCTAAAACACAGGTTAAATACGTGAACCCTGGCACGTTTTTATTATGTTGATATAGGTACGTATTGCAGCGGTTCAGAATTCAAATATCCGGGGTCTGTCCCTAAACGTTAATGCTCTATCGTGTTGGAAATATGCCCTATACCAAACCCAACCCTAAACCTACCCGATAGTGTTAACAAATGTAAAACTGGTATAAAAACGTATTTGTTCATACAGCTGTGCCATTTCAACTGCCTTTTATGTAGATTTGAAGTGTTTTGTCGAACCATAGTTACACGGGATTCGAACCGGGGCTCCTCGCCTCCTAAGTATGACGTTGTACTCCGTGAGCTACCGAACACACCTACCATCTTTGAAAACCCATAGATACGAGGCTGGATATGTGCGATGCTAACATTCCAAAGCATCAGTTTTCAAATCTCCCAGCATATTAATATTGTTTTGAAGTCGTAACATGATATTCTTAAAGTAATTGTGCGAAAAATACGCTTTATTAATCAAAACTGTAAATTTGTGTGAAAAGGATTAAAAGGTGTCTGAGTTTTACTGCCTCTAGTCTTTGTCTTTTGGAAACTGAAACTGCAGTAATATGTAGTTATTGGTACGTATTTTGTGTCTCACTAAAAAGTGCACCCAGGTACGAAAATGCCATGAGACTAGGTTGGTTTTGGAGAGTATATATGGTGGGATGGTCCAGCTAAGGATAAACCGAAGTGCAAGAAAGATCTGAAGGAAAAGGCAATAGAAGCATCAAAGATTATGAGCAATCAGTACAGTGAGTATCCAGGAGCCATAAAAGGAGCTCTGTGTGTTGTCTGCGAGGAATGCAGAATAAAGTATCACAAGCTGGAGATACTAATGACTCAGAGAACAGGTGATTGGAAGGATACCTGTGAATGTAGCTGAACAGGTTGGATAAAATGTGAGGAATGCATTAGTGATATAGAAACTGGAGAACTGCTGGTACTGCTGGGAGGCATAAGATGTGGGCATGGAACAAAGCTCATGGTGTGTTAAGCAGTAGAAGAAATGCAATGACAATTATTTAAGACAGCTAAGCAACAGCAGTATTGATTATTTTGGGACATCAAGATGTCGTACAGGAACAGAGGATGTGCAAAGCAAATGGTTGCTAGTTGATCCCAAAAGTCTGGGACCTAAATGAGAGAGAGCCTGAAAAATTGCTTTGATGAAAATGGACGAACAATTAAACCAGAAAAAGGAAAAGGAATTATCTGGTCAATTGTAACCGTTGCTACAGTGCTAATGGAAAATGGTGATGAAAAGCAAATAATGTCACCAAGAGTTGATTTTCCAAGGCGGGGTGAATGTGACAAGAAAAATGGTAATATGAGATGCCAGTTTGGACAAATTGACAAAGAACGTTGGCCGAACAGAATAATTGAGAAAGTTGGCAGGGTGTCATGTGTGCCTATAGACTTCTGGAAGGGGGAAATCCCTTCAAAAAAGAAAGGTGCAAAGCCTACACAATGTAAACCTATTAAGGAAGGAGAAACAGAAGATCTATCGACACACAGATTGACTCTGATAATTAAGGCAGTCATGAATTTGACCACAACATCAGAAGCCGAAATACTCGCCTGTGTGGTTGAAACTGGCTTGGGAACAACGTGCAGGGTTATTCTTGAGTCAGACATGACCATTGAAAAAGGGGATGGAGGGGGCCCTATGTTTAGAGGACCTATGTTTAAGATAAATGGAAAAAAGGAGAGTCATTATGGCATGAGGATACAATATGAAAATAGACGGTTATATGAGTAGGCCTATATATTGGAAACATAAAAAAATAAAATAAAATAAAAAAAATTTCAGCGGTGTATGATAGTTTATAACCAAACAACATGGAGAATGTTGAACAGAGTAAGTTAAGACATGGATCATCACACCCTATACAAAATATATGTTCACAGATACATTCATATAGGTTTATTTCATTTGTAGCAAGCAGTAATGTATTCAACAAATAATAACAATTAATAAGACACAGCTCTAAAGCTTTGTGAGCAACAAATGAACAGCACAACGAACTGAAATCAATGTATACAAGTAGCTGAGGTTTGCGGTGATTTATCCTAACATTACACAAAGAATACCTGCAATCATCCAGTCAGGGACAAATGCACAAAACGTGCAACGTTTGTGTGAACAAAACACTGCAAACTAATCAAAACTGTTACGAAATGATGAACAAATGTAGTTTAGGCATAGGTTTATGCAACATTGTAAATATATTTACCTTTTTTAAAATATTCCATTAAACCTTCTGAGATACAAGGAGCGTAAACTGAAATTCTCAGTTCCACGCGCATGTCCGGGAAACTCATTAATATTCATGTCTGCTCTGCCCACTGAAACCGAAAATCTCGTAACATCTGTATTGTGCCTGTTATGTGATATTCACTTCTGTCAGGACCACTATCGTCAAAGATGATAGACAATTAGCATACAGTTTGGATTGGCGGTATGGTTCTGTTCTGGGCAAGAACTCGCTGAGCATCCATGCAGCCTTACATGGATGAGAACAGGGAGAGCAGCGATAACTCCCCAGGGTAAACATTAGGTCAACCGGAAACCGGGAACACTTCCCAAAACACCTGATGTACTTGTTACATCGTTAGAAGAATGGCATCTACACTAATATTAGTCTGTTTCTTTCTTATTCTGAGGTCACCATAGCCACCCAGATCCAGACTGTATCCAGATCAGATGGTCACTGCAGCCACCCAGATCCAGTCCGTATCCAGATCAGATGGTCACTGCAGCCACCCAGATCCAGTCCGTATCCAGATCAGATGGTGGATCAGCACCTAGAGATGACCTCTACAGCCAAGACACCTAGATGAGCCCTAGAGACTGATCCCCAGTGAAGACCCTGTCTCCAAGACGGTGCAAGTCCTTTGCACAATCTGATTCTACTTTAGCCTAGATTTAAACTGCTGATTTTGTCTGGCCAGAGGAGAATGACACTATTTCGACACACTATTTCCTCGTCTAAACACTGTAAAGCTGATATAAAGCCACCCAGCTTTATATCAAGCCAATGTAAAGCTGCTTTGACACAGTTTGCATTGTTAAAAGCACTATACAAATAATATTGACTTGACTTGGCTAAACAGAACAGAACCAACAAAAGTATTGCAGATATTGTTAAAGTTCAGTAATTTTATGTACACATTTTAGAATTAGTCTGATTCAAATGAGAATCAGAAGGCTGAATCCTGATTGACAGAGGAGAGGTTGGGGATGGAGAAGGGTAATTAGCTGTTGAGCAATGCGAAAACTGCTGATAATACTGAGGGACCTTATATATGGATGCTTAGATAGGTGTCGTATTCCTATAGGTAGATGGGGATCAGCTGAGAGTCAGTTGATTCGAGCTTGACTAACGTGACCTCCCAGAACTAACACTACGCTTGATTTTCACACTGTTGCTATATATGTTATATTGCACACCTTTTATATCACAGTCCTGCAAAGATGACAGAAAATTTACTCGCGATTGCTGTTTGTGGCAAAACATGAGGGTAGTTGCGTTTTAGATCAGATATATAATGTGTGAGTGTGTGCGACCTGGACGCGTCAGTGAATGTTATGTTATAGGCCTATTCCTAAATAAAATGATCCTACCAGAAGAATTGCATGAAAAATAATGTCTGTTCCATCTGTATCATCTCCGCGAGCTTTTTTGAGGCTTTACACATGCTCAGTAAAGCAAATCTAATGTTTTATGATATTTCAGTGTGGATGAGAAACTTTTGGAAAACGTTTGTGGACGGAGAGCGTTTTAAAATGAAAATGCCATTTTCAAATGTATCTGGATTAATGTAGAGGTAGCCTAAATCTACAGAACTACTCATAAAACTAAGCATTTAAAATAATATTATTGTGAGACAGAGTGACAACTGATATTTATATGCATTTTACTAAAGTCCATTATAATGTCAATTATTTAATTGGTTTATATTACAAGCTTTATTGGTTTATATTACAAGCTTATATTACAAGTTTTGGCCATATAAATAACATCTGCATCAAATTTTATTTTTCTTGGGGGGGGGTCGGGGTCTGAATAAAATTGAGTTGAGTATGTGCTAATATATCATACTATATGGGCCATAAAAGCCTGATGAATCACTTATGATACAAAACACTGCATTTTACAAATGAGAACAGAACATGACAAAATGTATTAAATGACTTACATTGCTCTTTTGGAGGTTTTGATGACTGCTAATAATCTAATGAGACACTCGTCTGATTTCTTGAATTTCTGAAGCTCAAACTCCTCCAGCTCCTCCTCTGATGTCAACAACACAAAGGTCAAAGCAGACCACTGGGCAGGTGAAAGGTCAGCAGATGAGAGACTTCCTTTGCTGAGGTGGGTCTGAATCTCTTTCACCAGAGTTTGATCGTTCAGTTCATTCAGACAGTAGAACAGATTGATGGATCTCTCTGGAGACAGATCAGCTTCAAATTTCTGCTTGATGTACTGAACTATTTCCTTGTTGCTCTGGTCATTGCAGTCTTGCTGTGTCAACAGACCTCTTAAGAGTCGACGATTGGACTGGAGTGACAAACCGAGGAGGAATCGAAGGAAAAGGTCCAGGTGTCCATTGTCACTCTCAAGTGCCTTGTCCACTGCAGTCTTGAGCAAATCAATCATGGTTTCACTTTTGTTTTCCTGTTCTGTAGACTCATGATCAAACACACTTTTCTTGTTGATGTCTAGAAACAGATGTGCATAAAGGGCTGCAATAAACTCTTGAATGCTCAAGTGAACAAAGCAGTACATGGTACCAACATTGATCCCTGTTTCCTCCTTAAAGATCTGGGTACACATGCCTGAATACACTGATGCCTTATAGACATCAATACCACAGGCTTCCAGGTCTGTGTGATAGAAGATCACATTGTTTCTTTACCAGCTGATGAAATGCCAGTTTCCCCAGTGAAAAGATGGCATCTTTATCCCAGGAAACATCTGGTCTGTATTCTCCATCATACTTTCGTCTGCTCTGCTGGATCTGAAATCTGAGAAAGTGTGTGTACATTTGTGTCAGAGTCTTGGGAGTGTCTTCAGTATTTGATTCCTGCAGTGTTTTGGAGGCTTCATCAGCCTGATTGTTTTTCACAACATTATTTCTTTTCTCCTCCAAAATGTTCTGGAGAACAGTGGCTGAAATCCAGCAGAAGACTGGGATGTGGCACATGATAAAGAGACTCTTTGATTGTTTAACATGATCAATGATTTCTTTGGCCTGATTCTCATCCGTGAACCTTTTTTTGAAGTACTCCTCCTTTTGTGCATCATTGAATCCTCGTATCTCTGTCAGCCGGTCGATACAGTCAGGAGGAATCTTACTGGCAGCTGCTGGTCTGGTGGTGATCCAGATGAGAGCAGAAGGAAGCAGATTTCCCTTGATGAGGTTTGTTAGGAGAACATCCAGAGAGGCTGGTGATGATACATCAGACCATGTCTCATTAACATCAAACTTCAGAGGAAGACGAAATTCATCCAATCCATCAAGAATGAACAGGACTTTTTGGTTCCTTCTTGTAAGGTTCAGTCCTTTTGTCTCTGGGAAAAACTGAGTTATAAGGTCCAACAAACTTTGTTTTTCTTTTTCCTTTAAGTTCATCTCCCGGAAAGGAAGAGGAAATATGAAGCTTATATCCTGATTTTCTTTTCCTTCAGCCCAATCTAAAACAAACTTTTGCACAGAGACTGATTTTCCGATACCAGCAACTCCTTTTGTCAGTACAGTTCTGATCTCCTTGTCTTGTTCAGGAGCTTCAAACATCGTTGTGCACTCAATTTGTATCTCTTGTGATTCATGATGTCTGGAAAAAACTTCAATCTGTCTTACCTCATGTTCAGTATTGACCTGTTCACTACAACCCTGAGTGATATAGAGATCTGTGTAGATGTTATTCAGAAGTGTAGAGTCACCTTGCTTTGCAATTCCTTCAAACAAACATTGATATTTTTTCTTTAGGCTACATTTTAGCTGATGAATGAAGATCAGCTCATCTAAATACAGGGACAAAAACAGATTTGTTTTAGGATTTTAGTTGTAGTATTAGTATTCTCCAATACATTTTTAAGTGACAATATGACAGATAGTTGAGAGTCTCTTACCTTCTAGTGTATCAGCAGCTTCATCTTGCTTCATCTCTCTCAGGAAGTAGAGTGTGAGATCAAGAGCTGCTTCTTTGATACTGGATCTGTTCTCATTAAAATCCTTCACAAAGTATTGGAAGTTTTCTTTTTGTAATATTTTCTTAAACTTTTCCAGTTCATTCTTCAAAAATCTGATTATTTTGGTTTCAAGGTCCTAAAAACAAATAAAAATAAAAATTTTGTTTTACATGTTTTATGGGTTCTTAAAAGGAAATTTAAATGGTCAAGATGAATCAGATATCAAATTTCTATTGAATATTCTTGCAAGCGTTGTTCAGCTACCTATTTGTTTGTTATAAATATAGACATTATTAAAAATGTGTTTTTCTACCTGGAAGATCCCCAGGAGATTGTCTTTAAAATTCTTGTAGTTCCTTTGAGTCTGGACGTCTGCATCTAATGTCTCATACTGAAGCCTATTAGTGGATAAAATGAAGTACTGCATTTTCAGGGAAAATATTAGAGAAATTGTTTGCAGTTTTTTAAACAAAGACAAATAAAAAGCAATAGCTGCTTAAGTTCACACTGTTAAAGTACAGGACCTATTTAAGTATAAATTTAGGTAAATATCAGGTCTCTCATTGTAATATTTTCTGTCCTACATAAGCAAATAACACAGGGGCTGGTGAATAATAATATATTCTGTATTAACAATGGGTATTTTCATACGCTGTGCAGCAGTTATGTTAGTTCACCAAAATGAATGGGGATTACAAAATATATAGTTCACATCAAATAATTTTAATAATCTTTGCTGTTGCTCTTAGTATCGTAATAAAAACTCTGATAAATATTTGAACAATATAATGTCATGATAAATATTAATTTAAATATTTTCTAACAGCCCATTTAATAAGCAAACACATTAAATACCTTTTTGTAGATGATGTTTTTTTCTCACCGAAGTTTGGTGGCTCACCTCCTTTTGACCGGTCACTCTTCACAGACACAGAGCTGGACACATGTGAGCCTGATCTTACACTAATGAGAACAGAGAGAAAAAGAAACAATATTACAGGAGGCACTTCAGTCTAATTTATAAAGTTTTAATGTTGTAAATGGTAATTAATATACAGGTATAACTGCGCATTTGTTCTTCTATGCCTATACATGTTTGGCTGCATTATCTGCTATATTTTCCGTGGAGAATTTATGCCTCTTAATGGCTGTTTGTATAAATGTATTATTGGAAAGAAGCTCCAAACAGAGTTAAATAAAGGTTACCAAACATGGTGTTCAGTGATTTTTTTTTTTTATTCATTCAACATCTATCACAAAAACCACAGTGACGAAATTAGCTACACAATGCTGTAATGTAATACCTTTTGGTAGATGTTTTTTTCTCACCGAAGTTTGGTAGCTCACCTCCTTTTGACCGGTCACTCTTCACAGACACAGAGCTGGACACATGTGAGCCTGATCTTACACTAATGACACAAAGAACAGAGAAACTTCAGACTCATTTGAAGAGATTTTGTGTGCCAAATGGGAGTTTGTTTAGTTCAGTTTAACACAAACTAATTCACCAACTCATCAGGCCTGCTATAAAGGAATCACGGGTAAACTATCAGTCAAGTGAAGTGCTGGTTTCTCATCCTGCACAATTTCCACTTCACTGAAAAACACAATTGCCTCCAAAACTGTTATAGATTTAACCATATTAAATCTGTTGAGTAAAAAAAAAAAACTGTGTTGACCCCATTGACCAAATGAGCAAAATACTAAAACAAAAATATTATCTTCTCTCTATAGCAATGAATATAATGAACAATGAACTGTGTACAGTGAATTAGGCTGAGAAAGATATAAAAACCTTTTAAATTCCCCTTTAAAAACATCCACTTATTTACACTGTAAAGCAGAGTTTGGTGAATATTTATATTCATTTAAAGTAATTCTAATTTGACCATTATTTACATTTAATCCCCACTAAATATGTAATCCCCAAAGTGTAATGCAATCAATTTTACATATGATAAATTAAACATATTACAGTTAAACTCCATAGAGAAACCAATATGCTCAATGAGGACCAAAAGTCAAATTTGAAGTTCAGACAGTTGACAGAGTTTTACTGAATAAGTCAGAGTTCTCCACACTTCCAAATACCATAGAAAACGAGTAAGAGGAGCCAGCCTCGAACTAACTTAGAATACAGAAACACTAGTACTTATAGTAACATGGATGATCTGTTGACGTCATTTCTACAGGTACAGTAACAGTAACAGTACAGATAATTCTTGACTTTATGCAAATGTGCTAATCTAAAGAAAATTTCTTGGAGACACTACGTTCCATTCGTAAGCAACTACCGTGAGGGTCGTAGGTGAGGTTTGTGAGGCTGTGGATTCTCAAACAACTCTTGCAGAACAGTACATTCATGCAGAGCACAGATCACGTAAACTTCTACAGACGATTCACTGTCATAGTTTATAACAACTAATGGTGCTATAAACCCTAAAATGAATTACAGATGCATACATACATACAGGTTAGTGGGTACACGTGGTGTGTTAGTGACCATCATGGCCCTAGCCACAATTGGTCTTTACATGTCTCATACAGCTATCATGAGAACCACAGAATAAAATAAGAACAAAGTTCAAACTGATAAATCTATTTTCTACAAAATACAACATTTGAATAATTCAGATGAATTACTACAAAACAAATATGTATTTATTCTCTAAATCAGGTTAAATGAGTATTACTATTACTGCATTCCTGACATGGGTCAGACCCTCACCTCTCAGATACTAAATACAGACATTGCTTGTAACATAAATACCAGCACAGATAGTATTCTTAAAACCATGCTATGATCACTTATTCATTTTTAAATGAAAGAGGAGGGGGATTAAATCCACCCCCTTCAGCAGTAATATTATTATTATTATTATTATTTATTCACTTTTTAACGTCATGCCAGCATCAAGGCTATTTTCATGGTGATATCTGAATAAATTACATACAGGTGCATCTCAGTAAATTAGAATGTCGTGGAAAAGTTCATTTATTTCAGTAATTCAACTCAAATTGTGAAACTCGTGTATTAAATAAATTCAGTGAACACAGACTGAAGTAGTTTAAGTCTTTGGTTCTTTTAATTGTGATGATTTTGGCTCACATTTAACAAAAACCCACCAATTCACTCTCAACAAATTAGAATACTTCATAAGACCAATAAAAAAAAAAAACATTTTTAGTGAATAGTTGGCCTTCTGGAAAGTATGTTCATTTACTGTATAAGTAATACTTGGTAGGGGCTCCTTTTGCTTTAATTACTGCCTCAATTCGGCATGATCAGTTTGTGGCACTGCTGAGGTGGTATGGAAGCCCAAGTTTCTTTGACAGTGGCCTTTAGCTCATCTGCATTTTTTGGTCTCTTCTTTCTCATTTTCCTCTTGACAATACCCCATAGAGTCTCTATGGGGTTTAGGTCTGGCGAGTTTGCTGGCCAGTCAAGCACACCAACACCATGGTCATTTAACCAACTTTTGGTGCTTTTGGCAGTGTGGGGAGGTGCCAAATCTTACTGGAAAATTAGATCAGCATCTTTAAAAAGCTGGTCAGCAGAAGGAAGCATGAAGTGCTCCAAAATTTCTTGGTAAACGGGTGCAGTGATGTTGGTTTTCAAACAACACAATGACATTGCACCCCAAATCATCACAGACTGTGGAAACTTAACACTTGACTTCATGCAACTTGGGCTATGAGCTTCTCTACCCTTCCTCCAGACTCTAGTACCTTGTTTCCAAATGAAATACAAAACTTGCTCTCATCTGAAAAGAGGACTTTGGACCACTGGGCAACAGTCCAGTTCTTCTCCTCAGCCCAGGTAAGATGCCTCTGATGTTGTCTGTGGTTCAGGAGTGGCTTAACAAGAGGAATACGACAACTGTAGCCAAATTCCTTGACACATCTGTATGTGGTGGCTCTTGATGCCTTGACCCCAGCCTCAGTCCATTCCTTGTGAAGTTCATCCAAATTCTTGAACTGATTTTGCTTGACAATACTCATAAGGCTGCAGTTCTCTCAGTTGGTTGTGCATCTTCTTCTTCCACACTTTTTCCTTCCACTCAACTTTCTGTTGCATGTTGGACATGTAGCACTCTGTGAACAAGCCAGCTTCTTTTGGCAATGAAATGTTTGTGGTCGTACCCTCCTTGTAAGGGTGTCAATGATTGTCTTCTGTACAACTGTCAGACTTGGAAGTCTTCCATGATTGTGTAGCCTAATGAACCAAACTAGAGACCATTTTGAAGGCTCAGGAAACCTTTGCAGGTGCTTTGAGTTGATTAGCTGACTGGCATGTCACCATTCTAATTTGTTGAGATAGTGAATTTGGTGGGCTTTTATGAATGAGCCAAAATCCATCACAATTAAAAGAACCAAAGACTTAAAACTACTTGTGTCTGTGTACTGGGAATTTATTAATACAATGGTTCACACTCTGAGTTGAATTACTGAAATAAATGAACTTTTCCACGACATTCTAATTTATTGAGATGCACCTGTACAAGGTATAAAAATAACAAAAGGTTATAAAAGACATTTCAGATGTACACAAAAATTCTAAAATACATTCAGGTGATACATCTTTAAATAAATCAGTTAGACACACCTCTGAATAAAACCATTGTCTATTCACATTAAAAACAGTACAATCCAATAAAATGTTTCGTCAACAGTAATAAATATTAGACCAGTTTCAAGTTATGTTTAACCTAGAACGATCTAAAAGCTTTTATAGGAAGTTCTAAACCTGTAACGGTGCCAACGAGACGTGAAGCGTTCGGATCCATTTGCAAGCTTTTATTCAAAAACATGGTCAAACACAGGCAGGGTCGAAAACTGGCAAACAGGTATATAGAGAGCAAGTCACAAAAGCTGTCCAGTAAACAAGCGTGGGTCTTTGATCGACGAGCAGTATCCAGAGGGCTAGACGAGAGGGGCGATCCGATAACGTGAGCAGTAATCCAGGCAAGGAGCGAACAGAGTCCGAAACGGCAAGACAAGGGTTAATCCAAAACAGACGATAAATCCAGGGCAGGCTGCTGACAGACGAGACGAGATAAACCAGGCAAGGATCGAGACACGAATGAAACAGACTATAAACAAGGCTAGGCTAGACTGACCTAGAAACTAAGAACAATAAACTGGCTCCGTAATGCAGCTATCACAGGGTGAGCGATAAGCGCTGAACAATGCAGAAGCCTAAACAGAAAACACACACGGAATGGCTTGGTATAGTAGCTAACACTAGGAGAATGCTAAACAATACTCGGCCATGAGGGAGAGAAAGTCCAAGGCTTATAAAGAGTGTGTGATTGTGTGATAGTTCTCAGGTGTGTGATTGTGAGATAATTCTCAGGTGTGAGCGTGTGATTGAGACAGCTGTGTGTACTTAGTGCAATGAATGATGGGAAATGCAGTCCGTGGGTGATATGTAACTGTCTGTGTGGTGTGAGAGTCAATATGATGGAAGAGCGACCTCTGATGGTGAGTGGGCGGAAGATCACGAACCGGATTCGTGACAAAACCGAAGTTTTGCACAGCATTTGACATGACAACAGCGAGAAAAAGACTCCACTGTTGATGGGATTTATTCTTTACAGAAAGTTTTTCAAATAATTATCTAAACACAGACTCAGTCTTACCTCTGTTTCTCTGGGAGACTCATCTCAGACAGAGAGTGCTTTTCTCTCTCTGACATACTGCAGCTAAACAGACTGATTTCTGAAAGCAATCAGATGCTCCTCGTGACCTGGAATTGACAATACATTACTGAGATGAATAACATGGCAATTCAGATGGATTAATGTTTAGTTAACATATAAACAATATATAAAAAAACGGGCTACAAACAAATATTGTAACCATCTTGATTTCAGATTATTCAGATCACTCCACACAACATATGGATCTAAATATACTTATATTAATATACAAGTAATAAGGATTATGTGGTAACACTTTACAATAAGGGTACAATTTTTAACATTAGTTAACATAAAACTAACAATGACAAATACTTGTAAAGCTTTTATTAATCTCAGTTAATATTAATTTCAACATTTACTAATGTATTATTAAAATCCAAAGTTGTATATATGAATATTAATTAATAGACCTGAGCTAACATGAACTAACAATGAACAAGTGTACTTTTATTAGGTACTGTTAACAAAGATGAATAAATACTGTAAAAAATATTGCTCATTATTAATGTTAGTTAATGCATTAATGTTAACTAACGGACCTTACTGTAAAGTGCTCATTATGTTTACCATTATGTTTACACTGTGACTGATGACAATGATGATAAAACAACGAATACTTTGTTTTCTGTGGCTTATTGGAGTTAAGCAAAGATATACAGGTCCTTCTCAAAAAATTAGCATATTGTGATAAAGTTCATTATTTTCTGTAATGTACTGATAAACATTAGACTTTCATATATTTTAGATTCATTAACACACAACTGAAGTAGTTCAAGCCTTTTATTGTTTTAATATTGATGATTTTGGCATACAGCTCATGAAAACCCAAAATTCCTATCTCAAAATTAGCATATTTCATCCCACCAATAAAAGAAAAGTGTTTTTATCAAAAAAAGTCAACTCTTCAAATAATTATGTTCAGTTTTGCACTCAATACTTGGTCGGGGAACTTTGCAGAAATGACTGTTTCCAAATGCAAGGCAGTATGGAGGCAATCAGCCTATGGCAGTGCTGGAGGTGTTATGGGGAGGCCCAGGATGCTTCGAGAAGGCCTTAAGCTCATCCAGAGTGTTGGGTCTTGCGTCTCAACTTCTTTCTCTGCTAATATCCTGCCAGATTCTCTATAGGGTTCAGGTCAGAGAGTTGGCAGGCCATTTGAGCACAGTAATACCATGGTCAGTAAACCATTTACCAGTGGTTTTGCACTGTGAGCAGGTGCCAGGTTGTGCTGAAAATGAAAACTTTCATCTCCATGTGTTTTTCAGCAGATGAAGCATGAAGTGCTCCAAAATCTCCTGATAGCTAGCTGCATTGGACTTGCCCTTGATAAACATACAGGACCTGTGACTGTGGGTACTTGACACTGGACTTGGCATTTTGGCATTTCCTCTCTCCCCAGTCTTCCACAGACTTCAAGACCCTGATTTTGGAATGACATGCAAAATTTGCTTTCATCCGAAAAAAGCATTTGGGACCACTGAGCAACAGTCCAGTGCTGCTTCTCTGTAGCCCAGGTCAGGCGTCTGTCAGCCGTTTCTGGTTCTGGAAAGTGGCTTGACCTGGGGAATGCACCTAGCCCATTTCCTGCACACTGTACACGTGGCTCTGGATGTTTTTACCCAGACTCTCAGTCCACTGCTTCCGCAGGTCCCCCAAGGTCTGGAATCGGTCCTTCTCCACAATCTTCCCTGAAACCTGGCCACTCTCTTCAGCAGCTTTTCTGCCACACTTTTTCCTTCCCACAGACTTCCCACTGAGGTGCCTTGATACAGCACTCTGGGAACAGCCTATTCTCTGTAGCCCTTTCTGTGTCTTACCCTCTTGCTTGAGGGTGTCAATGATACTGGACAGCAGTCAGGTCGGCATGGTCTTACCCATGATTGCGGTTTTGAGTAATGAACCAGGCTGGGAGTTTTTAAAAGCCTCAGGAATCTTTGCAGATGTTTGTACACTAGTTGATTCAGATGATTAGGTTAATAGTCTTAGAGAATCTTTTCATGATATGCTAATTTTTTGAGATAGGAATTTTGGGTTTTCATGAGCTGTATGCCAAAATCATCAATATTAAAACAATAAAAAGTATTTTGGACAAAACTATCAGTTGTGTGTTAATGAATCTAAAATATATGAAAGTCTAATGTTTATCAGTACATTACAGAAAATAATGAACTTTATCACAATATGCTAATTTTTTGAGAAGGACCTGTATATGGAAAATTAAATATTTTAATTTGCTTTAGGTATTTTCTTTAATGTAAATGGTTTAAAGAAACATCAGCGTATTTCATCTGTCTGTCTAATTCATATCACCCAGTGTTGTGTAATATTTAGTTCCTGTGAAAAACAGTTCCAGTGGGTGGAGTTTACATGAATATCCATTATAGTCATCTGACTATAATATAAGCGCACGTGAGCTCAGCTTTACAGAAACTTGCTGATCAGATCACAGACACAGAACAACACCCAGACTTTGTTTTAATCATTCTCGGGGACTTTAATAAAGCAAATCTCTCCCGTGAACTGCCAAAATATAGACAGAATTAGTTTTATTTGATAAATTAGATTAATTGATAAATTAGTCGACAGATTAATCAAAATAAAAATAGTCGTTAGTGGCAGCCCTACACCAGAGACAGTAATATATTGGATCACTGTTACACAGCAATAAAAGATGCATATCACTCTGTCCCACGGGCAGCTTTAGGACTCTCTGATCACTGTTTGGTTCGTCTTATACCGACCTACAGGCAGAAACTGAAATCAGCTAAACCTGTATTAAGGACTGTTAAAAAATGGACTAATGAAGCAGAGTGGGATTTACAAGCCTGTTTCGACCTTACTGATTGGAGTGTTTTTGAAGCTGCTGCCACCGATCTGGATGAGCTCACAGAGACTGTAACATCTTATATCAGTTTCTGTAAAGATATGTGCATTCCTACCAGGACTCATTTAACCTACAACAAAGACAAACCGTGGTTCACTGCAAAACTCAGACAGCTCTGTCAGGCCAAAGATGCTTACAGGAAGGGGGAAGAAGTCTTGTATAAACAGGCCAAATACACACTGGAAAAGGAGATCAGAGTGGCAAAGAGGAATTATTCTAAAAAATTAAGGATTCGATTCTCTTCCAGTGACGCAGTGTATATGCATCAGTGTAGAAAGGTCTGAAAGAGATCACCAACAACAAGACACCATCCCCCAGCACTGTGGATAATCAACAACTGGCAGACGATCTGAATGAGTTCTACTGCAGGTTTGAAAAAACACCCCACACCCGCCCTGAACACCTCACCACACAACCATTAACACCTCCAGCAACCCCCTCCCCCCCACACCTGCAATTCAGATCAGCGAAGACGGTGTGCGCCAGGTCTTCTGGAAGCAGAAGAGAAATAAAGCACCAGGCCCAGATTGTGATACACCAGTCTGTCTGAAACCCTGTGCTGACCAGCTGGCTCCCATCTTCACACAGATCTTCAACAGATCACTGGAACTGTGTGAAGTCCCTTCATGCTTCAAACGCCCCACCATCATCCCCATCCCAAAGAAACCCAAAATGTCAGGACTAAATGACTACAGGCCTGTGGCTCTAACGTCTGTGGTCATGAAGTCTTTTGAAAAACTGGTGCTGGCCCACCTGAATGATATAACTGGACACTTGCTGGATCCTCTTCAGTTTGCCTACAGAGCAAACAGGTCTGTTGACGATGCAGTCAACATGGGACTGCATTATGTTCTGCAACATCTAGACAGACCAGGCACTTATGTGAGGGTCCTGTTTGTGGACTTCAGCTCAGCTTTTAAAACTATCATTCCAAACCTCCTCCTGCCCAAACTAACTCAGCTCTCCGTGCCCACCTCCGTCTGTCAGTGGATCACCAGCTTCCTGACAGACAGGCAGCAGCTAGTGAGGCTGGGAAAATACACATCCAGCACCCGTACTATCAGCACTGGAGCTCCTCAAGGCTGCGTTCTCTCCCCACTGCTCTTCTCCCTGTACACCAATGACTGCACATCTAAAGACCCCTCTGTCAAGCTCCTAAAGTTTGCAGATGACACCACAGTCATCGGCCTCATTCAGGACGGTGACGAGTCTGCTTACAGACAGGAGGTTAAGGAGCTGGCTGTCTGGTGCAGTCTTAACAACCTGGAGCTGAACACGCTCAAAACAGTGGAGATGATCGTGGACTTCAGGAGAAACCCCCCTGCTCTCCTCCCACTCACCATCATGGACAGCACTGTAACAACAGTGGAGTCATTCAGATTCCTGGGCACCACCATCTCTCAGGACCTGAAGTGGGACATTCACATAGACTCCATTGTGAAAAAGGCCCAGCAGAGGTTGAACTGAGGAAGTTCAACCTGCCACAGGAGCTGCTGGAACAGTTCTACTCTGCCATCATTGAATCCGTCCTCTGCACTTCAAAAACTGTCTGGTTCAGCTCAGCTACCAAATCTGACCTCAGAAGACTACAGAGTTCGGACTGCTGAGCAAATCATTGGTACAACCTTCTCCACTCTCCAAGAATTGTACTCATCCAGAGTGAGCAAAAGGGCTGGCAAAATCACTCTGGACCCCTCACATCCAGCACACTCCTTCTTTGAACTGTTGCCGTTTGGTCGACGCTACAGAGCCCTGAGCACCAGAACGACCAGGCACAGAAACAGTTTCTTCCCTCAGGCAATCCATCTCATGAACACTTGACAATAATTGTGGAACACACAACACTATTATACACTTACTTATCTAACACACATACTTAGTTTACATTTCAAATTTGCACATAATATACATACAAAACTGTCTATTGTATTACACCTGTACATACAACTGTCAATTTGTATATTGTTATTCCCTATTTACTTGTCCTATTTCTGTGTTTTTTGTTCTGTCACTGTCATTCTGTTGCACTGCGGAAGCTTCTGTCACGAAAACAAATTCCTCGTATGTGTAAACATACCTGGCAATAAAGCTCATTCTGATTCTGATTCTGATTTGAGCTGTTTGATCACAGCTAAACAGCAGAGCAAACAATGAGTGTTTATTACAATGAGGCTAATACAGTTTTTACTCATTTATGTACATGATGATTAATATATGTGGAAACATCACAAAAGCAAAACTAATCCATATTATGACATTGGTGATGATGCAATGTATGATTTCCTATCCCAATTTAAAAAAATAATATTTTGAGGATGTTAATGTTTGAGGAGTGTGCACTAATATTTTCAGTTCCATTCATTTGCATGTTGCCTCAAGAACATACGCATAATAGGAGAACTATAATGAATATTAATATATACTCCCACTGAAACTGATAATTACACAATATCAGCTCAATCTGGGTAAAACAAAATATATACACACTACAGCACTAATAAAATAATAATAATAATAATATTATATATATATATATATATATATATATATATATATATAGCTAGCCTAAGGGTTTGTTTACACTTTGCCACTTCTGTTCTCTCTAATTGGATAGCTATCCGATTGTGTTGAGTAACCTACTCAATACCAGTGTTCATTTCATTAATGACATTACTAATGAAAATGTTTGTTGATGAAGGCTTTTTTTTTGTTTGTTTATTTTGCCAATGATATAGAAGAGTAAGAAAAATATTAATCATGACAATAACTTCACAATTTTAAGTTAAACAAATTAGTGCTGTTAAACGATTAATCGCGATTAATCACATCCAAAATAAACGTTTTTGTTTACATAATATATATTTGTGTACTGTGTATATTTATTATGTATATATAAATACACACTCATACAGTATATATTTTGAAAATATTTACATGTATTTACATGTATATTTTTATATGTACATCATTTATATTATATATAAATGTATTTAATATACAAATATAACATTTTTCTTAAATATATACATGCATGTGTTTGTATTTATATATACATAATAAATATACACAGTACACAAATATATATTATGTAAACAAAAACGTTTATTTTGGATGCGATTAATCGCGATTAATCGTTTAACAGCACTACAACAAATTGATAAAAATATGATGACAAAAAAAGATTGTCCTGTTTAAAAAGTATTTTAGGCTGTAGATGACTCAAAGCTCATGCTCAGGTGAATTTAAATGTTTTACTATGCAGTTATGTAACCACATTCAAGATTAATTTGTTTTTGAAAAAGTAAAAAATAAATAAAATAAGATGCAGAAATGAAAATGAATATCTGTGAATCTCCGTGCACTATTCTTTCCAGCAAGTAGATCACCAATAATAACATTAAAAATTATTAATAATGTAGTATTCAGTGACTAAGTGGTGGTTGACAGACAATGTTTCTCCTTAAGCCACAGCTCAATATAGCGGTAAGGGTCAAACATCTTGAGATGGGGCGGTTAATGTCAATGAAAGGTACTGCAGAGAGGCTTCTGGCTTGAAGACTAAATATGTCAGTTTTTTTCATAACTAACATATTTATACATAGAATCCGAAATTTGTACATTTGTAAACTGCACACTTGTAAATAACATCTGTAAACTTGTAAATAACATATCTGTACATTCAGTTAAACAATTACAATTATTATTTGTTTCCATACATACATATTCATATATGTTAACTTTGCACCATGTCCATACTTTCTTCTGCACTGGAAGCTCCTGCCGTCAAGTCAAATTCCTTGTGTGTGTAAGCACACTTGGTAATAAAGCTCTTTCTGACCTCTAATACGGAGTGCACAGCAGATGCAAGGAATCACCTTCAAGTCAGAAGCCTCTCTGCAGTACCTTTCATTGACATTAGCGGCCCAATCTCAAGATGTTTGACCCGCACCTCTATATTCAGTCGTGGCTTAAGGAGAAACATTGTTTGTCAACCACCAGTAAAACACAGAGAGACAAATCTGCTGAGAAAATCAGGCCACTGTGGGTCATTCTAAACAGCAGTGAATGCTGCCAATTATTTTTGTTCAATTTGCATTCATAACACTGCAGAAAGGACCAAAAGAATAGATAGCATTTATTTTTGTGTAATGCTTTTCACCCCCCCACAGATTTGCATTAAAAGAAATGTGCTAAGTTTGTTATTACATTTATTTATTTAATTTTTATTTGTATTTATTTTTTGGAGAAATGTCTTTGTCCATCAATTATTCTGTGCAGAGTAAATGCTTGGCTTCATAGATGTGTTCTGAAAAGGACTAGAAATGTACATTTTAAAAAAAGAAGAGCTTTAACACAATTCGAAAACTGGTGGTGGTTTGAGACGTGGTTTACTCCTCCAAAAACGCCCGCCGGAGATGAATGTCTCTCTGCAGCAAGCAGACACAAAACTGCCGCAAATGAACCTGAAAGTTTGCTGTTGCATCCTGGAGCTTAAACCTCATGCTGTGTTCAAATGCTATACTATTTCTGCAGTATCCAGTATGTATACTGTGCATAGTATGCAATCTTTCTGTATGCATGGAATACACGGATGACCTACTATATTTGCTAGAGTCTGCTAAATATAACTCAAGTACACTGAAATCAGTACAGAAGCTGTGTTAGGAATGGCATACTACCATACAACTCCAATACTGTATATTGTAGTATGCTAAGTGTATACTGTGAATATGTGAATTTTCTGTATGCATGGAGTTCTGGGATTACCTACATTTGCTGAAATCTGATTTATGCATCTGAAGACACTGCATGAGATACTGTTTCCCACAACGCAACGAACTCCAACACTTTATACATATGTTACTGTAAACTACAAACTATTGCTGTGTATCTAAAAACAATATTGTTAGTAGGACATAAATTATACCTTAATCTCTATATGGCACGTTATATTTATACATATATTTATTTATTATGTTAAGACAGTAGATCAGAACTATGCACATTACTGTTGTTGCACTGTATATTACTTTTTATTTTTAAATATTTTTTCTAGTAATCTATTAGTCTGTATTTACATTGCATGTATCTTTGACATGCCATGTTTTTGTCCCATGCTAGTATCACTATGCCAATTGTAGCTTCAGAGTGAATCATGTAGATGTCCCAAATTGGTCGTCGGTCCTCTCAGCAGCATGATAAACAATAATCTTATTCAACTGATTATAGTTATATAGCCTCGAAAGTGTGAACAGTATCGTGAAGGACCCTACCCATCCCTCCCACAGTCTCTTCCAGCTCCTACCATCAGGAAGACGTTACCGGAGCATCAGAGCCCGCTCCGCCAGACTGCTCAACAGCTTTTTCCCCCAGGCTGTGAGAGCCCTGAACTCAAATCACCCCACCCCCTTCTGACACCCCATACAAACCCCCTACCTCCTGAAACATGGACCATCTACATGCTAGTGTCCATTCTGAACACAGCGACAGTCATCTTCATTAAAAGTAGTGAGTTAAATTCTCTCAGCAGTGCTGATGACAATCTGTTGCTTTCAGTGACGTGAACTCTGTTGAATTTGTAGCTCAGGAAGTGAAGTATTTTTTATTCTTTTTGCCGAGACACATTTATGTGGCCAAGTGTAAATGGAAGAGTTTTAACTAATCTGATATTTGATCAGTAAAATGCATGTGACAAGTGTAAAGAGGCCCTGTACATTACAGAAAAAACCCTTGTCTATAAATATTTCAACGCAAATATAGTTTAACCATGACTAAACAGACAGGCCAGACTGCAAAAGCACCGCCTCTGCTGGAAAGATCGGATTTGGGAATACTTTCGATTTCGTGATATATTTTGAGATATGGAGTGATCTGAAATGATTAAGACAGCCGAAAAGAAAAAAAGTGCAAAACACTTTAAAATCAACATTACTCATTTTAACAAACTTCAAGTTTTAACACTTTAAACGGTGTTTGAGTCTGGCTGATTCAGAAACAGACAGGTCTACTATAAATTAACATTTGAATCATGCTTACATATATGAAATACGTTCATCATCCTCCAAATATCTGTAATCGTGAAGTATTCAAACTTACCTGCAGACGGTCTTGTGCAGCAGGAACAGAATCCATAAGTCTTTAAAACGCGTTCGATTTGTGAACGCTGTTAAACACACCTGTGCGATCCTTGACGATTGTTGTTTGTCACGTGATAGATTCCATCTCGGAGAAAATCAAAATCCGGTTTAAATATTTTGACTGACCATTGCATTTTTGCACCTCTTTAATTCCAATTCGCAGCTAACCGTTTGCAATAGTACATTTATGATTCAGACATATACTGTACATCACTTGATGTTGTAGAAGGGTCTCAAGTAGCTATAGACTATATTATTCCCAATGGCTTTTCATACAGCTTCTCCTTTTCTTCTGCTCGCATCACATGCTGCAAAGGCTTCAACCTTTCTCTTATTGCATGCTCTGAAGATCTTCATCTCTTTATCTCTTGAAGATTAGTTTACTCAGACTTTAATCTATTCTCTTAGAATTTTAGCAGGATATAGCCTATTCAGTTTGAATATTGTATGCATGTTTAATCTTTCCTTTTCTTTATATTTTACACTTAATCATTGTCCTGATGAACTTGTGGCTATTCTTTGTAAACATGCACTGTGAGTTAAAATGCAATACTTACAATAACCACCAAGACTATCAAAAAAGCACAATGAATGAGGTGAAAACAGGAACTACTGACATGAAAATGACACGCCTTGAGAATCTCGTTTCACACAAACACCACATGTGCTGTTTCTCCTTTGTATGAACTTTCAGCTGGACCTTCAGGGATTCCTGATAACGTGGATGTTTGAAAATGACCATGTTTACTCAAATCAACAGACAGAACAACAAAAGTAAGTTTTATGATGACAAATAAAACTGGATCTCTGACAATCACAAACACCAGCAGCAGCACAGAGACAACACTCAACATATTTCATATTCCTGCACTAAATATAAAGACAGGCTAAATACCTTTGTTTCAAAAACAGCATTGAAAAATTAGATATAAACTGGATTGCTGTTTGTTTTCTGTTTATTACTGATGAATCCTCAAATAGATCTGAAACCTTGAAACCCCAACCTTCAATATTACTGTTTGATACAGAAGACTTAAGTTTGAGATCCTCACTGCCTTTGTTCTTCCTGTTCACAACACAAACACTATCACTTCTTCAGTGATTTTACTTTCAGTACATAGGTATTTCTAATTTGTTTAATTCTAGGTGTTTAACAGATTTACTTCAGTCAAAATATCTTTTGTTTGCTAGTCTTATCCATTTATGCATCCATCTCATACCGTTGTCACATGACTTTTTAAACTCACAAATTTTACTGTTTGTTCATATTATAATTAAGTGACTACTTTCCAAAAACAATGATTTACTCTTACTTTGTTAAATTGTTTTTAACTGTATATGTATAATTTTATTTACATGCAAATGTAAATGTGGTGAAAGATGACAAAAAGCATTTGACTATCTAGAGCAGAGTGAAAGACACACAAATGCTGTTAACTGGTGAAAATGTTTAGTTGGTCTGGACTGATGAAGAAGAGACTCCATCCACAGAACAAAGACAATATACTGGATATCTGTATATTAAAAACAGATACACACATAAATACCTTAATACAAAATAAAATATAATAACAATGTGTATAAAATGTAAGAGAGATAATGAAAATGTATTAAGTAACATGGACATTTCACATTGTAGACTTGTTTTATATCTTTTGATACATTTAAGTTCTGTACTTGACAGTCATATTTATGATTAGAAACATTTGAATCATATGGATGAGGTTAATTATTATATTTGTAGGTCTTAATCTGAAGAGCCTGACAGCCTCATCTGAGCTTCTTCCTCCTCTGTTCCACATTTAAATAAAACAAAACAATCATTTGCGTGAATACTAAAGCAACATTAATCATTAAATATCACGTTTCATGCTTCATTATTTCATTGTGAAGTTTGAGTCTCTTCCACCTGTATGGATCACATTTATACATTTAATCACATTTATTTCTCCTCATAGACACAGTAGTGAAGCTCTTCTGTGGATCCCCACCTCATTCTGATATAAAGCATCCATCTCTAATCTACACTGTAAGATGGAACAGAAGAGAAAATAATCAGTGTTCAGTGGAACAAAGTGCAAATTAGTTATATTTCAATTATAGTTTTTTTTTTAGTAAAAAGAAGTTACATTAAATTCCTGTAATGAGATTAATTACTGACTTAACATGATCTTGCATAGATATTTCTAAAACAATATTTGTGTTTTAATTATGAAACATTTAGAACATGAATTCTGTTCATATGCTTGTCTGTTTGTGTGATTCTTATTGATTCACTATATAGAGAAGCACATGCTAAGCTGCTTCTTCATGTCATTCCAGACAGACTGGATGATGGTGAGATCAGATCTCTGTGTTGAGCTCTGGCTGTTGTCAGACTCCTTGTGCATACAAAAATCTCACTGGATTATTACAATGGTAACACTTTAGAATACGGAACACTTATTCATTATTAACTACAACTTTTCCCTCAATAAACTCGTAATTTGCTGCTTATTAATAGTTAGTAAGGTAGTTGTTAAGTTTAGGTATTGGGTAGGATTAGGTTTGTAGAATAAGGTCATGTAGAATAAGGCATTAATATGTGCTTAATTTGTAAGAATAAATGGCTAATATTCTAGTAATATGCATGCTAATAAGCAACTAGTTAAGAGACCATTACAATTAATGGCAAAAGGAATGTTTGGAAATGTAAACTGATATTTCCTACTGATGCACTATACAGCAAAGGATAGAAATAACTGGCTTAAAAACATTGGTAACACTTTATTTTAAAACTCATATTACGATTATTACATGTAAAATGCACATTTGCTGGCTTTACTTGGTGAAAGTGAAACTTTAATGATGCATAGTGCTTAAAGCCACGTTAAAATTAAATGTTTACGGCCACATGAAGCTGTTAGAAAGCATTGAGGATTTCCTAGAGGCAAGGATAAAATAACATTGTGTACACACCCTAACAAAATGATAGCTGAAATGTGGTACTTTGTTCACTAAAATAAGTTTAATCTTACCATATCCAAAAACTCGTGCACTCTGCTGTTATTTTAAAGATTAAATACGTGGGGATACGTTTTTAATTAAAATATTCATATTAATCAAGGATTTATTGACTTTTAATGCACCTTATTTCGAAATGTACAGAAATACGTGCTTTAAATGTCCTTTAGTTAAGATTATTTCATTTATTCACTATACTATTTATTACTAATGTCTCATTTCAGTTTGGCTCTAGTTTTGTATTTATTCCAGTTTACATGAAAATTTTCATGTAGCGTGGATTAAAATTCATAGAGAAAATGCGTTTAACTGAACATGTTAAAAATAAGTTTGAGAAAGTTTTCGGGAGCGCGGTGGTGGTGACGTTGAAAGCGAGCGACCGTGGTGGTGTAGTTCGTTTATAGCCTAAGTTTAGCTTTTCAGTTCTGGCGCTTTTATTTAGGCTTCAAAATTCGTCAAAGTTATATTATTTTGTGAAGATTATATTGATGGACAAAACGTGTAAGTTTCATGAACTATGATTGAGCACAGAGCTTATTTTTTGTGATAATCCAAAAGCCTATGGAAAAATCCTATTGGCATTTTGTCGAGGGAACCAGTTTCATGCTAACAGCCGATCCGCCTACAGAGTGACGTCATAGTTCCCCCACTCTATTTATAAAGCAGGTGTTGTTGTATAAAGCTGTGACAGTGTCCTTTTGTTCCCTTTCCTCCTTTGTGTTAAACATTTTAATCAAATTCACATTTCATTCTGATACAAAGCTTTTTCTGCAATAAAGCTTGATAATTTGATAATCACCTTTCACAAATATTTGAAAGTATTTTTTTTTCTCCACATATCAGCGGTAAATGAGGATCTCTTTAATGTCAAAGTGATGCTTACCTCAGTTTACAGTTTGAGTCTCGTAGCACATCAATGAGCTGCTGCTTTGAGTCTCCAATCATATTGTTTCTCAGATCAAGCTCTTTTAAAAACTGCAGGGCTTTTGTGTTTGTCAAAGACTGAGTTAAAGAAGAAACATCTGTAATGCCACAGTTACTTAGACTAGAAAGAGACACAGAGGAAGAGAGATCATCTTACAAACAAATCATTAAGGTGGAGAATTTTACACAAATATAATGTGAACTCAGACTCAAAGAGATATTGAGTATAACATGTTTTGGTTTAAACTGTTTAAGTGATTTTAAGCATTTTGATTCTTGTATGTGAATGTTACAGACCTCAATCTCTCCAGTTTACAGTGTGAATCCTTCAGTACGTCACATAAGTGACTCACTCCTGTGTTTTTTATTTGATTCCAGCTGAGGTCCAGCTCTCTCAGGTGTGATGGGTTTGATTTCAGAGCTGAAGTCAGGATGAGGCACTGTCTCTCTGTAAAACTGCATCCAAACAGACTGAAGACAGAAAGAGAAAAGACAATGAATCAGATCCATGTTAAGTTCATGTGGAGTTAAATGCATCATGAATAAATGCCATACAGTCACTAATGTACCAGCAAAATCATGGAAACTTATAATATATAAATGAACAAACCAAGAGAGAATCATTTGAGAAAACTAGTTACAATTCAAGTAGGGATCCGTCCTCACTCAACAAATTTGAATTTTACCAATGTAAAGTAATATATAAGATCAATATAGAAACAATAGAAAAATTAACAATATAAATGGTCTACTTCACATTTTTAAAAGAAAATCTTATACAAATTATTTTAAGCCATTTTAGAGTGTAGTTTACAATCTCTGAATATACAAATATACTAAATATACATTTCACTTAAAAGAAGATTTAGTGAAAAGTAACATTAGTCCAATATAAATGTAACTGTCAGAATCATCTGCTGTCATTTGTTAGACTGTTTTTTAGTCTGTTGTCACTCTGCTTGTTTCACAGCAAAGATGTCAGATTTGAGCAAGTTTCATGCTATTTATACACATACAAACCCATTAACTAATAGTATTTCTGAATTTTTCTTCAGATGGAGAAATGCCAGAAGGTGCAGTGCTAGAAATGATGAGACATGAACCCAGCGGTCTTAAGCTAAACAGTAAACTTTAATCACACTGTAACTGCTGTACAGTATAATGATACTAACTGTAGTTTCTCCAGCTTGCATTGTGGGTTCATCAGTAGATCACTGAGGTTTTTCACTCCAGACTCTCCTAGTTCACTCCTGCTCAGGTTCAGCTCTCTCAGGTGTGATAGGTTTGATTTCAGAGCTTGATAGGTTTGATTTCAGAGCTGAAGTCAGGATGAGACACTGTTTCTCTGTAATACTGCATAAACACAGACTGAAGACAGAAAGAGAAAGAACAATGACTCAGATCTATGACAATCATGTTATCGAAGACCTACAGTAGGTGATCATTGTGATAAATAATCTGTACAAAAATGCAATATGATTTGTTCTTTCTAACACGCTGCAGTCTAAAAGTGTCAGGCTCTTTAATAAAGTAAGGCACATCTTCACTCTCTCATTGTGTGTTTGCTGTGAACACACAGGAGTTATGTTGATGTGATGTGTCGTGTTTGTGACATGAGCTCTGTTAATAAAAGTATCATCAGTTTCACATGAAGCAGGTTACTGTTTTACATTATGAAACATACACCATAATAGACATATAGCCTAGTGTTCCATGATCTGTTTGCAATCGTGACAATAGTTCTCTGTGCTGGAAACTGTTTTCTTTTCTTTAATTGTTTTAACTTTTTTATTGTTTATTCTTTTGTTTATAGTAGCAGCAGATGCACATCTCATGATATTTCTGCAGAACAACAAGTAGACAATCAGTACATATTTCAAATACTTTAAATGCAATTATTTACTAGTTAGAACATTTATGACCAATGGCAACGGCTGGAAAATGCAATGCTATGGTAATATAGATGCAGTTACTTTAAACAGTAAACTTTAATCTCACTGTAACTGCTGTACAGTATAATGATACTAACTCTAGTTTCTCCAGCTTGCATTGTGTGTTCATCATTAGATCACTGAGGTTTTTCACTCCTGAGTCTCCTAGTTTATTCCCGCTCAGGTGCAGTTCTCTCAGGTGTGATAGGTTTGATTTCAGAGCTGAAGTCACAGCAGAACAACCTTCATCTGTCATTTCACAGTATCTTAAGCTACATTATAAAATAAGAAAATATCATCATCATCATCATCATCGTGTTTATTTCACCAGATCACAAAATAGTAATGTGAAAAGCTTTGTACACATATAATGTGAACTCCGACTCATCATGAGATATTGAGTTTAAAATGTTTTGGTTTAAACTGTTGAAATGATTTTAAGCATTTTGATTCTTGTATGTGAATGTTACTGACCTCAATCTCTCCAGTTTACAGTGTGAATCCTTCAGTACATCACATAAGTGATTCACTCCTGTGTTTTTTATTTGATTCCAACTGAGGTCCAGCTCTCTCAGGTGTGATGGGTTTGATTTCAGAGCTGAAGTCAGGATGAGGCACTGTCTCTCTGTAAAACTGCATCTACACAGACTGAACACAAAGAGAGAAAAGACAATGAATCAGAAGTATGATTACCAATTAACTAACTAACTAACTAAAACTAACATTTAAATACACTTCCAACTTTGTAACAACACAACAGTTGAGAATCCCAAATTTACCCTTTATGATGCAATTTAAATAGTTTCTGTCTACTCACTATTGTCATAAATCACTTTAGTCTCAAAGACCAATGTTCAAACAAAACAAAACAATTACAAATCAAACTCATAGACAGTTTGCTGTTAAAAGTTTGTGTGTGATTCTCAAACAAGATTCTGCTTTTCACATATTATCATTTAGGGAATAAAAGTATGTCCATAAGCAGAATTCATTCAAACAAGTTTTGAAAAAGGAAGTTAATTTTCTTTAGAGCTGCAGTGATCAGAAAATTTGAAGTTGATACTGATCTCCGATTTTTAAATTGCCCTTGTTAAACTTTTACAATTTACAGTATATTTTGCACCAAAACTAGACGTTTTACATTTTGTGAAACAAACAATAAATTGAAAGCAGACCCTCCCCAATCCCCAAATTAAACCCATTCAATTTCTCAATTACATATTAATTCACAGTACTTTGTACAATATGTAATACAATATTTAAAAATAGTTCAAGAAAAATTTCAGACTTAATAGTCTTGATAATTTTCCAGGACAGTTAGTCAAATGGACATTAATAAATGTATGCACCAAAACTAGACAGTAAACATGATCGCATGCAGCTGTCATAAGTTCAAAAATGATTAAGATCAATATGCGCACGCTTATCTTTAATTTATACAGAAATAACTTGTGAAAGTTAGGAAAGACATCTGTGTGCTTATAGTGCAGCTGTTTCAGTCCATCACTTATTTGAACAGTTTTTCTAAGATCTGGAAGAAATCCATTGTGCTCTCTACTGTAACTGTAAATAATTGTTGACTCATGATCAAACTGACTTGCTTAGTCAGCTGTTTGCAGCTTGATGTCACACTGTTTAATTGTGTTTTTAATTGCCTGTTTATTGTGGCTCTGTGTGATGCTGAGAAAAAAACTGCTCTGATACAACAAAATATTAACATTACAGTAACATTACTATTAAAATTAATGCAATATTTCAAATAAATGAACAATACTCACTTCAGTGTGTTGAGCTGACAGTGTTTATCCTGCAGTAGAGCAGCGATCTGATTCACTCGTGTGTCTCCTAGCTTATGTCTACTCAGATTCAGCTCTCTCAGGAGTAACGGGTTTTTACCCACAATTCCAGTCACATACTGACAGCCTTCATCTGCAGCAGGACCCAAAAACCTGCAGAAGAAAAGATGAAGCAGGATTCAGTTAACTAAATGTCAATCGCATTACAAAACAGACTGATAAACAAGAGATAAATAAAGAGATCAGATTAATTATTGTTCTAATGATAAGCTCTAGTTACGTTTAAACCTCTATAGTATGCATTATGTTCTAACCATTAAATATTTTTTTCGAAAAAGTTTTTATTACATAAAATAGCTTCAATTATACAAATCAAAAGAGATTTTTGAAAAAAAAAGATTTTTGGGGGGTATTTAGGAAAACGCTGCCATATGGCAACAGTGTACCACAATGGAAAATGGCCAAAAAAGTATTTTTTTTCTATTAAATTATGATTTTCTTTTCAATTGAAATTAACATTTCTTTTAAATATTGATGCATCCCATATTAATTTCCATCAAAATCTGCCATACACATGTACACACACACACACACACACACACTCGTTACACTGTAAAAAAAATGGCCGTGAATTTAATGGTAAAAGACTGTAAAAAAAGTGTTGAATTGTTAACGGTAAGTTTCCCTGCTATATACGGTGAAAAACTGTATTGGACATGTAATTTTACGGTTGTATACCATTTTTGGAAGTGAAAAAGAACGCATAATTTACAGTGAATAACTGTAAACTGACATAATTCCCTGCGTTACACTTAAAAATTTTATGTGTTTTTGTTGTTGTTGTTGAAATAACTATGTTTCTTCTGTTTTTTTCTTATCAGTTTTGTACATTAGGGTTGTATGTTACATCTGATATTGTTAATGAATGTTTCTTGCATTGAGTTTCATGTGTGTTACCATGATGGTGTTTATTGTTTGTGTGAATGAAATTGAGCACCTTCTATATATGTTCTATATATGTATTAAAAAGCTGCTTGTGATGGGCTTTGGTTCATCATGTGACTTTCTCATCACCACCTGCTTTTGGTGGTTATCAGTGTATTACAAAGGTACAAAACAGATTTCAGTACTTCAATAGGTTGGTATATTAACATTATATCAGTTATTGACATTACTTTATTTAATTGTAAATTTAAGTTAAAACCGTAAAACCTAAAATGTTGCTACCATATTTTTTACGGTAAAATTCTGGCAACCACAACTGCCTTTATTTTTACCATAAATTTTACAGAATTTTTTTTTTTTTTTTTTTTACAGTGTACGGTCACTGTAGGCTAACTCATCCTCATTGTCATCACATGGAAGAGCCAACTGTGCACACTTCCTATTGTGCTTTCCATGAAATATTGCTGTATTCATTTTCTGAAAAGAATAAATCATTTTCTTATTCATACATAAATACAACTATACTACAATAAACACTTCAAATAAATAAATAATTGCAATTATATTATTGATGTTACTATTTATAAAAAATCCCAATGGGGAAATACATAACTTCAATTCCACTGTGGTACAGCGTTACCATATGGCAACATACCTATTTTTCCGTAGTGGTACAGTGTTGCCATGTGGCAACATTTAAATTTTCTCAATTTACAGTGAAACTATGTTAGACAATGTTGATTTGTGAATAAAACTATGTAATTTACTAACCAAAGATGATACAAAAAAAAAAAATCCCCCTTGAGCAGAGATGTTCAGAAATGAGGTTAACAGGGCAATTTCTGGAGCACTTCAACAGGTGCCCTCCATGTGAGGGTGACAGTGGGAAAAAGTGTTTTGGATGAACATTCAAATGTCATTTTACTTAAAAACAGCACATCATTGACTACCTTAAGGCCGGCCCTTTTAATTACCATATTGCAATATATTGTATTTTTTTCAGAATAACAAGGAAATAAGTAGAAATTAATTGTTGCCATATGGCAACTCCATACCATAGAGGGTTAACACTTCTTTGAACACTTAAATACACAAATATATAAATATTTGAAACCAAAGTCTAATAATACTAGATCATGATGCCAGTACGGACACAGAGTGTGAAATTAAAGCCTCAAGATCTTTCTGGATTTTAATCAGGAGGAGTGAGAAACATCAGCACAGAGAAAACTGACTTGTGAAACCGAATATTTGTGATCATCTGGAGACTCATAGACCTGCCGCAGAGAGACAGTGATAGACTGAATCTGAGCCTGATGGAAATTAAACTACAGTGTGTTCAGAAACATTTAAAGGGGTTGTGATTTGAGAAAGCATACTTTTCTTGATCTTTTGACATGTAAGAGGTCATTGTACTATAAAAACATCCTGTAAGTTTCAGAACTCAAAATTTCCTTGTTGGTCCAAAAAGAGCTTTTATTGAAACCAAGCTGCCAAATGACTCGTTTTAGATTTTGTGTCAGTATAATAACAGTGTGATGAAAGATGCCTCTGCAGAATCAGATCAATGCCTACTTCTACATCGTCACATTTTTAGCCCACTGGCATGTTAGTGAGATGAGAAGAAGAGAGATACATGATCACTGGACTAAAAATAACATTACCTTCCAGGATCCTAATGCTAGGAAAAGGACTCTTTTACTATAAAAATGTCTCAATAGAGCATTAATTTTTTGTTCGGTACATTTCACTGTGGATTCTTTGGTAAATCAGTCACAGTTTGGGGCAGACTTTGAAAACAGACTTTTACTGTAAGATATTGACCCGACAGTAATGCCACAACATGAAAATATTCATTCTAATGCCTAATCTGTGATCAGTGATTTCTGATGTGTAATGATTCATGTAGAGAGTCAAATGTTCTTGGTCTCAAAATCATTTATTTCTGGAGTTTATCACGTGTGTCATTGGCTACAATGCTTATTGCTGCAACCGTTCATAATTCGGTAATCAACACTTTTCACGATTAGTTAATCTTGACAGCTATAATAGCAAAAAAAACATAGTAAACGTTTTCAAAAGATTTCCATTTCTAACAGTTTTTTCATATTCAAAAATGTTAGCCAATCACAGCAGTGGATGTTTACACTGAAGTCTCACAGCAGATACGCCCCTTTAAATAGTGTGTTTAAATCAGAGAACTAAAATCAAGGTAGAAAATGGACATTTGTTTCTAAATATGACAATTTTTATGTAAAAATCAAACTAACATTGTAAGTGCTCCTCAGGAAACATTATATAAAAAAAAATGCAGTTCATGACCCCTTTAACCAATTTGATTAAAAGGTTATCTAGAGTTGTGGATGTTAATTATCAAGCTTATCATACTCCAGAATCACATCTAGTGACCCATAATGTCTATTTGATCTGTATCGTGTACCACAACTAAATGGTGTTGACAATAATCACAGCATTTGATCCTTCAACTTTGATAACTTTTGATGCAACAAATTGTGCAGCTTATTACTAAAATAACTTATGAATATTTAGCCTGCAAATAATTTATTTTATATTATTTCATCACATCTCACCTCAGTGTCTTCAGTTTACAGTTTGGATCCTGTAGTAAATCACTGAGCTCTTTCATTCCTGACTGTCCAGGATCATTTCCTGTGAGATCCAGCTCTATCAGGTGTGAAGGGTTTGATCTCAGAGCTGAAGCCAGAGCTTTATAACCTTCTTCAGTGATACTGCAGCCTGAAAGTCTAGAAAAAAAAGTCACCATTGCATGTGCATGATCTACACTAATATAAAAAATTCATATAAAATTATGTAACCCCCCCAAACAATCCCATAAAATTTCTAATTTACATATTTATTTACAGTGACAGTATTTAATACAATACATGGTCCCACTTTATATTAGGTGGCCTTAACTAATCAATCATTTGATTGCACTTATTGTGTACATACATTTTTACATTGTAATTACATTTTTAAAAATACCTGCATGTAATTACATCTGTAATCAATTTCTGTAATTACATTTATAGTTACACTGTTGATCCCTTACACTTTAACTCACCCTTAAACCTACCCATACCACCTAACCTGTCCCAAACCTCACCCGTGTATCCCACCTCAATAGCAGCAAAATTGTTTTGCAAAATAATATGAACACAATAAGTACATTGTACTTATTTTTTGATGTAAGTACATAGTAGTTAAGGCCACCTAATATAAAGTGGGGCCCAGTATGTAATACAACCAGTAATACAATATGTAAAAATAGTGCAACTAAACTTCATAACTTCATACTTTAAGACAGTTCATCTAATCAAAAAGACATTAATAAATGCATTTTCACAAGTATAAATGAAAATACACACTTTAGTTTCTCCAATCTGCATTGTGGATTTTCCAACAGATGACAGATCTTCTCTGTTCCTGAGTTTCCTAGTTTATTCCCACTCAGATCCACCTCTATTAGGTTTGAAGGATTTGAATTAAACGCTGAAGTCAGAGCAGCACAACCTTCTTCTGTAATACTGTTATTATTCAGCCTGCAGAAAAAAAAAGACAGGAAACATTCTACAGTTTATATTGAAAACATTTTAATGAACAGCAATGGCAGTCTTTATCTTAACCAGTTAGTGAAAATATAACAACAAATAATGTTATTATTAAAAGACATTATGCTCACATCAGTGTGTTGAGTTGACAGTGTTTATCCTGCAGTAGAGCAGCGATCTGATTCACTCGTGTGTCTCCTAGTTCACGTCCACTCAGATTCAGCTCTCTCAGGAGTAACGGGTTTTTACCCACAATTGCAGTCACATACTGACAGCCTTCATCTGCAGCAGGACCCAAAAACCTGCAGAAGGGAAGATGAAAGATTCAATTCAGTTCTCAACTAAACTTGGTATAGTCAAAAATGGAAAATATTGCTTAAAACTCGAGTAGTTTTTTTATATTTAATATTAATCAGTGTGTTACCCTTGACGACAACAACAACAGATTGTGCAGCTTATGTGACTGAAATAATACTTTTATAAAAAAAGTCACCTGAATTATGATATATGATATATCAATTCTCACCTCAGTGTCTTCAGTTGACAGTTCTGATCCTGCAATAAATCATTGAGCTCTTTCATTCCTGACTGTCCAGGATCATTTCCTGTGAGATCCAGCTCTATCAGGTGCGAAGGGTTTGATCTCAGAGCTGAAGCCAGAGCTTTATAACCTTCTTCAGTGAGACTGCAGTCTGAAAGTCTAGAACAGAAAGGAAAATGTAACATTCAGATGATTAAACCTTTTGTTAAAAAAATTACTTGTACAATATAGTGTTGTCAAAAGTACAGTTACTTCGGTACCAAGTCAGTACTTAAATTTTAAAAACGTAAGGATAGCAGCCTTTCCACAGTACCGGTAGTACTGAGTACCGAGCTGCTGACAGGCGGCTGCTTTCAAACGCTCCCGTATTTGTGTGAGTGTCTGTGAAGAGCATCAAAGCTTTCAATTTACAACGTGTTTTTTCAGTGCTGAGCATTGTAGCCAGTAACAGGTATGTTTGAACTGATACGGCTGAACTGAAATGTTATCAGCTTCATTGATTATAAGGGAACGTCTTTGCTCACTTTGTGCATAATTTGAATAAAAGTTTTATTTTTCATGCCAAGTACACATTGCAAAGTTTCAGGAGTGACGACTGTTTTTCAGTGAGGGACTGAATCTGAAATAGCGATGTTTGACATTGTGATAAACATAGCAACGGATGGGACAAAACCAATCTGATATGTCACAATAGATCTGTGCATTAAGTCTTGCAGCGTAAGTGCAACAGACTGGTTCCGTTACCTGTAATGTGTTTCTTTGTTATTTTATTACTTTCATTTGATCTTTTTAATACAATGTTTACATAATTGAACAATATTTGAAGGCTAAATGCTAGTGTTTTAACATATTGAATTCTAATTATTAATAGCATACAATAGATTTTACTATACTGTGTGTTACTGTAACTGGTACCAAGAACCAGGGGTATTGGCACCAACTACTGAAATGTACCATGACAACACTAGTACAATATTAACCCCTAAACAGGAAACTGTCTGCAAATTCTGTTCCCTGAACACATCAATTAAACAAAATAAATTTTTAAACAAAAATTGATGACTGAATATAGAGGCAAAAAAGGCCCAGAGATCTCTATTATATTAGACAATGGGCTCTCAAAGTGGGGTCCACAGACCCTGGTGGTCCATGACCCATATTCAGGGGGTCCACGAAATAGAGCGATATGATTTCCGCAATGCGCGAAATGTGGACAGAACTGCGGAATCCAGTCAAAATGGAATTTACTGTATAAATCAGAATGTCACGATAGCTTTAGATGAATTATAAGTAGGTCAGTACACTTAATCAAATTGTGGCATGTACTTGTGTCTGCGAATATTAAACCACAAAAAGACTGGTATTGAAATATGAATCCTGTATGTTGTGCGTGACTGTGTGAATGAATGGCGCAGACCCGTGGTTTTAAACAAGCATGCACGAGGCTTGCGAACACATGAACTTCATCTCCAGAGCTGCTCTGAGAATCACTTCATGCGCATTTTACTGTTTTAATTGAGGAAAAACTACAGTCATATATCATCATATACAGTACACACAGAAACTCAAAGCTTTTCAAAATAAGAGTTTAACTTGAAATTGTGACAGAAATATATTATTATACAGTTGTGGTCAGAATTATTGGCACCCTTGGTAAATATGATCAAAGAAGGCTCTGAAAATAAACCTGCATTATTAATCCTCTTGATCTTTTATTAAAAAAAAAAAAAAAAAAAACAAAAATCTAACCTTTCATTGAACTAAACCAATTGAAAATGGGGGAAAATCTCATTATGAAATGTTTTTCTCAAATACACGTTGGACAATTATTGGTACCCCTAGAAATTCATATGAGTAAAATCTCTGAAGTATATTCCCATTCATATTTACTATTTTGAGCACTCCAGGGTGATTATGAACATGAAATTATCCAGCCATGGCTTCTTGTTTCACAGAAATATAAATAGGAGGGAAAACAAAGTCCAAATTCCCTTAATCATCCATCACAATGAGAAAAACCAAAGAATATATTTCTGATGTGCAGCAAAAGATAATTGAGCTTCACAAAAAAAAAAGAGCAGTGAAAATTCCCATTTCCACCATCAGGGCAACAATTAAGAATTTCCAATTAACAGAAAATGTTATGAATCTGCCTGGAAGAGGACATGTGTCTATATCGTCCTAATGCACGGTGAGAGAATTTGAGAAGGAAGGAGAATTTGAGTGGCCAAAGACTCTTCAACAACCACAGCTGGAGAATTGTAGAGAAAGGTTGAGTTTCGGGGTCAGAAAACTTTATAAAAAAAAAAAAAAAAAAAAAAAAAAAAAAAAAAAAAAAAAAAAAAAGTTGTCAAACAGCACCTACATCACCACGTTGTTCGGGAGGGTTTCAAGAAAAATTCTCCTCACTCATCCAAAAACAAACTCCAGCATATTCAGTTGTCAAACACGACTGGAACTTCAAATGGGACTGGCTTCTATGGTCAGATGAAACTAAAAAATGAGCTTTTTAGCAGCAAACACTCAAGATGGGTTTGGTGAACACAGGGATAAAAAGTACCCCATGTGTACAATGAAATATACTGCTGTATTTTTAATGTTGTGGGCCTATATTTCTGCTGGAGGTCCTGGACATCTTGTTTTGATACATGGCATCATGGATTCTATCAAATACAAACAGATAAAAAAAAAATCAACAAGTGACTTGACTCTGTTAGAAATCTTATAATGGGCCGTGTTTGGATCTTCCAACCGGACAACAATCCAAACACAAACCTCAAAAACAACACAAAAATGGGTCACTGGGCACAAAACCAAGCTTCTGCTATGGCCATTCCAGTCCTCTGACCTGAACCCTGTAGAAAATGAGTGGGGTGAAATGAAGAGAAGAAGAACCAACATGGAGCTGGGAATCTAAAGGGTCTGGAGAGATTCTGGATGAAGGAATGGTCTCTGATCTCTTGTCAGGTGTTCTCTAACCTCATCAGGCATTATAGGAGAAAAATTAGAGCTGTTAAACTGGCAAATGGAGGTTTCAAAAAGTATTGAATAAAAGGGTGCCGTTAATTGTGGCCAATGTGTATTAGAGAAAAACATTTATTTCATAATGATATTTCCTCCCATTTTAAATTCTTATTCTCCAATGAAAGGTTAGATTTTTGTGAAAATTTAAAATCAAAATCAAAAGGATTAACAATGCAGATTAATTTTCATAGCCTTCTTTGATCATATTTACCAAGGGTGCCAATAATTCTGACCATGACTGTATATTGTTAATATATTACTATTGTACTTTATTTTTAAAGGAATGAGCATAGTATTTTTATTCCATATTTTCATTTTTACAGCAAATCTGCTGTAGAGCAATTTTTTTGCTAAAAATGAAAAGGAACCGTTACATTTTCATTTGATTTCATTTTAAAAAGTTAAAATGCTAAGGTTTTTTGCCTTTACTTGATTACCACCATTTTTTATAATAGATTTTTAATAAATTATAAATTCAGAAAAAACGAAATACAACAATTTCTGAAGAAAATAAAATGTTTCATAGGACCATATTATTGTAAAAAAAAATAAATAAAAAAAAATAATAATATTAAGATCAATTAATAAGAAATGCTTTTAGATTATTAAAATGTAATTATACCATTAAAAAGTAATCTAGAAAAATCAAAATGGAAAACACTAAATTTGAGAGTAATAAAACAACGTTTGAGAATAAAAAAAAAAAAAACAGATTTCATATGAACCTAAAACATTTTTTGTTAAACATTTAATATTTTTTGTTAAATTGTATAAGTTTTGATTTTAAATAATTAGAGATTTTTTATTACAATTCAATTTAACCATTAAAAACAGTCCAGAAAAAAAAAAAATCCAGAAAAATGTTCCAATAACATTAATTACAAATTGTAGTAAGTATATGCTTAATTGGTGCTATAATTATGAGTGGTCCTTGGAAAATTTGGCCCTGGGTTTGGGTTTGAGAACCCCATGTATTAGACATCAACTCACCTGAGTTTCTCCAGTCTACAGTTTTCTTTCAGTCCATCAGAGAGCAGCTTTACGCCTGAATCCTGTAGATTATTATTGCTCAGGTCAAGATCCTTCATACTGCTGGAGTCTGAAGTGAGAACTGAAGCCAGAGATGAACAGCTTTCCTCTGATAGATCACACTTACTGAGACTGAAAATAATAAACATCAATGCTGAAGATACACAACTGAACAATTACAGCTACAAGAAGTAGAGCTTCTAAGTGAAGAAGCAGCAGAAAAACCAGCAGATGTCTTTGAATAAATTAATTTGATCCTAATGCATTTTCAAGGCAAAGTTTTAAACTCTTCTTCAGTAATACTGTGGTTTGAAGGGCAAGAACAAAAATAACAATGTAACAGTTGATTAACCAGTTTTTCTTATGCCGTGGCTGTTAAATTTTGGAAACTGAAATATAACTGTCCAATCAGTGAGAATTATTCAACATTCATTTGAGAATTCAGAGTGACTGAAACTCAAAAACTAATTTTTCTAAGTGACACATTCTACAAAAAGGTATATTCTTTCAGTTACTGGTAATGACAGTTCAACCTTATCAGTTATAGAAAAGGTTTAAATTAAGCACTCTGCCCATATAGTTATATTCAAACAGTACTTGTTAAACTGATTTTGTAAAGAATATTTCAAACAAATCACACCTTGAATTTAGGTTGAGCTCAATTTCTGTTTGTTGTCACATAGTTTACCTCAAAATCTCCAATTTACACTGTATATTCTTCAGTCCAGTGCAGAGCAGCTTCACTCCTGAATCCTGCAGATTATTATTGTTCATGTTCAGCTCTTTCAGATTGGTATCTGATCCAAGAACTGTAGCCAGAGCTGAACAGCTTTTGTCTGTTAAGTTACAATCATTTAACCTAGAAGAGAAATAAATTACAGAATTAGGTGGAACACATGCAATATGTTTTTCTATAATCAAATAATAAATATATTTTCCATTATTTTACATGAACAGTATATATACAGTGAGGAATTTGAGCTGAATTAACATTACTCCTTAATGACTGTGAAAACAGAGGCTTTGAAAACAATGATTAAAGTTGAGTCATTTGACACATATTGTACCAATAGATATCGATGTTTATACCGGTATTGTGCCTGTTATGTGCTATTCACTTTCACACTGTTGCTACATATTAGGGCTGCACGATATTGGAAAAAAAACTCACATTGTGATATATATTGCGATATAGAGGGAGGAAGGGAAAAAACCCCCCAAAAAAACAAACAAAAAAAACACCTGATGACTTGAATTATGAACTATTTACAAAAAATCATCAATGATTGGGGTGATTTTGTAGATGAGTAAATCAGCATAGGAAATAAATTACAAGCACAGATAAATAGAATAGAACGACAATACAAATGAAAAACTGCTTTATAATTTTGAGGTAAGTCTAACAGTATTCAGGTACAGAAATTGAATAATCAAATGTAACAACACTGCATAGTCTTCACTGTAAAAATTAAATCTAATAAATCTGTGTTAAAACTACAAAAGTTATTTTTCTCTGTGTTTTGTTGTTTGACTAACATTCATGACACAGAAAGCAACAGGAACATTAAACTGCTGTGAACCAATATACTGTTACACATCCATTTTCTTTCTCGACTGTTTACCTAGTCATAAGCAACTGTGTTTACAAAGATACTTGCAGAGACATGCATTTTCACATAATTTTGCGCATGTGTGTCATTTCAGGCACAAATAGACACGTAAGTGAACGGAATTCAGCGTGACGTGACAAAATACAATAACCCATTATAATCAGTTATGCTGACTACACTGGATGAGCCGCAGCGCAGCACGAGAAATCCCCGACAGTACACTGATGCCTTGTTCTATTTATGACGTACTGACACAAAAGTTCAAATGATTTGCAAAGGTTGCTTTGTCACGTCCAGTGTAGACTGACTTTAGCTTATGCAGTGCGGGGCTGTCGCGTCCGGTGTGGGGCTGTCGCATCCAGTGTAGACATGGTGTCTGTGTGTGATCAAAGAAAACAGCGCGTGTTCATAATCAAGCTCTATTTTGCGCCTTCTCGTGATCAAATAGTTTAAAAATGCTTGAATGTTTAAACCAACAGGACCTAAAACACATGCAAATGATTGTATGATGGTTAAACTTTACAGTTAATCCAAGAATCACCTGCGTTTCGAACCCTGGTACCTGATCCATACGTAATAACAATCATACTAAACAAATCCTGTGATGTGACTATCATGGATGCGCACATCGCGATATCAATGCTGAAACTGCATCTGCATATTATTATTTTTTGGTGTGTTGGGGGG
>JAFVLL020009687.1:0-16528 GCA_021397915.2 Tor tambroides | reverse complement strand
GCTTTGTTTAGGAATCTTTTTCCAGTCTCTAAAGCAACTCAGCTCCTCCCACAGGACCCCACTACCAAGGTGGAGTGCCCCTAAGCGCTTTAAAAACAGTGTCAGGCGTGTGCTGTTGCTGTGTGCCCTCCTTGGAGTCCTCTCTTGTGGTCTGCAAGTCAATAGTTTTCTCTGGCTGTATGGGTTACTTGGTGACTGGCGCAGATTTGGGTGGGGCTGGTGGCTCGGGCAGCTCTCTGCACGACTGCTTGAACTGGCCTGGAGTTTCTCTCTTTTACTACTGGGATCTCGGGTGTTCTGGAGACCACAAGGAAGTAAGCAGACAGCTAAGAGAGCAGGGAAGAGGAAACCGGTGTCACAGTGGAACAGGCTGTTGGACAGGTTACCAACGGGGCCTTGGAGGACACCGGATAGGAACTGGGCTGAACTACTGCCGAATAACTGGAAAGATCACAAGCAGTCTCGTGCAAATGTCAGCCATTCAGTCATCCAAAACCAAGCAACTCCAGGGACCTCAATAATGACTGTGCATGACAACGCTGGAGGTCTTAGTGGAGACATCCTATACAGCAGCAGTTATGACTATCATGCCTCTCCTCTGTGGACTAGTGGTGTGGAATGGCAAGAACACGAGTGCTTTCTCTCACTTATTGAGTTTGACCTTTGCCCCCCTTCACCCGTCAACCTCCATCAAAGCATTGACAAGGCCCTCCACCATGCCCACATGCTTGGTGTTGGTACCCTTTTCACCCCTTTAGCACCCTCCTGTACCCAAATTGAAGGATCAGGTGGTCCGCTCTGTGATAATGTTGTATCCCCCTCCGCCGCAACTAACAAAGCCTTTAGCTGGGCTTTAGATAATGGCTTGAGTCCTAACTCCCCCCAGCATCTTGGCACTGCAGTACAACAGACTCAAGTGTCTGTGATCGAGCCCCTGGCTTCCTTAACTCCAGAGACTGTTAGAAAAGTGTGGGAGAGAGATACGGCCATCCCAAGAGTCACTGCGGATGATGACTGCACCAGCATAACGAGTGAAGATGACATCACTAGTTTTTGAACTACTAAGAAGTTTAGCACTTCAGCACTTTTCACTTGCAAAATTTAAGTGCTTTAGGTTTAAATGCTTTTAAATAGACAATCTTACTATTCAAGTAATTTGACTCTTACATTCTTATTGACTGGAGTGTAATGAATAAATTAAAGAGGAGTAATTAGTCATTTTTAAAAGCTCTCTCCCTGCGTGTATAAATCTGTTTAATACATGTTCTATGAAATCTCTGAATCCTGTTTTTACAAATTGCATAAAAATAAATAAATTATTGTAACCTACTGACTCATATTAATAAAGGCACTAAATGTTCTTATTGTTCTGCATCTTGGCTGAATTTCAAATAGCACACAAGCGTACTGCTCTACAGTCAACAGGTATCTTAAAGCAAATAGATAATGTTCAGTCAGTGAAGGAATAAAGCCTATTGAACTGCTGAAGACGATGTGTAAGATTTTAAGAAGAGAGGGAAAAGTTGCTAATGCACCTCAAGCACTTTTTGCCTCATACAAGGTAACTAAGAAAAGATTAGAGGAAATTAAAATTGAAAAGTTGCTAAATTCTCAACTCAGCGACTATCTCATGTCATTGAGAAATTGCAAGGCTGAAGAAATCATTTTGAAAGAACAGATAGTGAAACTGAGACAAGAAATTTCAAAGTCCAAAACAGAGAGGGAGACATTTATTTGTTTGTATGAAGTGACAACTACACAGTTGGAACATGGTCAATCCAATTTTGAATATTGCGAAAATAACTGTAAGGAAGCCTTTAGTCAACGACATAATTCTTCAGATGATTCTGTGAGGTTCCCAATAGCACCAGTGCGAACAAGAAAGACTGGAAATGAGAGGGTTCTTGATCAAAGAACTGAAAATGGCAAGGCTGTTAGACAGCTGTCTTTCATGGACTTTCAAAGTCTTGTTACAGCAATGGGTACTTTTGAATCTGATAACATGGATATAGTTCTTGTCAAAACTGGAGAAGGTAGTGAATGTTTAGTGTGTCAGACGGAGATGCTTGTAGACTTCTTATGACCTGCATTCCTCGCTCATTAACTAGTGCTCTCTCACAGGAAGTCCGTGACAAAAGAGCAGACAGAGGTGCAAGGAGAGAAGCTCTACTAAAACTCGTTGGGACTGATTTGGTTAACTTAAGAAAGATAACTGAGCTGACATTGGAAATTGGAGTGCATCCTCTAGCATTTGCGTCCAGGTTGTGGGAAATGTTTAGCTGTTACAGTGGGTTGCCCAATGCAACTATACAAAATCTCATGTTTAAGTCTGTATTAATTGCACAGAGCAGTTCGCACATGCGTGAAGCCATTGCTATGCATGTTGATGTAAATACATCATGACACAGTATTTCAATGCAAGAAGTCAAATGATAGCTGCAGAATATAGACAACCAGTTGCTGCTTTTGGCAGGAGAGAATGTTCTAGATTATCAAATGGTTTCCAACAGAGACCAAGGCGATTTGGAGGAGTAAATTCGGAAGGTGTTACACTTTTTTATGCATGTGGAAAAACTGGTCACATTGCTAGACATTGGAAAGGAAAGGAAAGGAAAGGAAAGGACGTGTGGCCAAGTATGGTGGAACTGGTATTTCGTGGTATTGAGGGTGGAAGAGAGCGCTGGACATTCACTCCCCCCACCTACAATCCCTGCCGGACATGCGACTCAAACCTGCGACCTTTGAGTTACAAGGCCGACTCTCTATCCATTAGGCCACGACTTTCCTCAATCATTTTCTCTCATTGTCAAGACAATGAGAGACCTCATCAAAGCTTTGTCTGTCATGCATGTGGAAAAGATGGTCACATAGCAAGGCATTGTTTGGAGAGAAGTATGAATGATCATGAAGTTGTCTGTTTTGCATGTGGAAGGATGGGACGCAAGGTAAGACAGTGCAATTTTTCACACAAAAGAAAGATGGGCTATTGTGATTTGCTTAGAAGATAGGCAGTTTAGAAACCCAGTTGTCACTGTTGAAAGGAAATAAGGAAGAAGCCATTCACACCTTGCCAGACGCAGCATTGCATGAACATGACTGTAGTTCAGTCACAAGCAGATGGGTCCGTGTATCATCCGATCATTCATTTTTTGAATTAATATTGATAGTACAAAAACGAGAAAACGGCGCCTATTTTCGTTTTTTCATTTGTTCAAAAAAAGGAAAAAAACAAGAATTCAGCTTAATTTTCCGTTTTTCGTTCAGGCATAGAAAAATGAATAAACATCTTAAATATTCAATGTCTACACGTGGGCGGGAATTAAACGCCCCCTTTCTGCTGATTGGTCAGCCGAAGATCAAACCGTGCCGTCATCAATACTTCTGCAGTTCCGCGCAGCAAAATAGTAGTCCTCCTCCGCTGCTGCAGGTCTACGGATTCATAACCCGTTTTATTGCAACTACATTTCCTCTTTTTCTCATCAAACAAGCACTAATGAATTGATCGTCACAACTCGTACCGGGGCAGAGTCTAGACAAGGCTTTTTTCTGTGTAGACCAGCGGTTCTTAAAGTGATCCGCGAAATAATTTGCTATAGCCTTCCATATTTTTCAGACTGTAAAGTCAGTTTTTTATCATGATACATACTGTGATTTATTCCAAAGTGACTTATATCATGCATTTAACGCCAAATAATCTAAATGTAGACTTTTAAACGTAGTCGCGTCAAGTATGAACAGATTTGATTGGTTGTCCAATATCACTAAGTGATTCAAAAGTGAGTTCAAATAGCAGAGTATGTCTCAATAAGCTTGTCAAGCTGTGGAGTTAAGTTTTTCAGCAACTGTGAATTTCTTGGAGCTTGCTTAAGAACTCATAATGCCTTGGGCAAAGGGCATCTTGCTTTTCACAATGGCTGTGTTGACACTGAGCTCTTCTTTAAGGGCTGGTCCTGAGGCATTTTCTGAAGCAGGTGCTGCTTATGGAACAGTCTCTGAAAACACAGTCCGTTTTGGCAAACTTTTAATTGGTGGTCAGAGTAAGGTATCTTATAATGACATGAAAACATCTCAGTTGAAGTCAGCAGAGTATGATGGGCACCAGTCAAATGAGGAAGGTAATTTTGAGATCCCAAACTTAAAATTCTTTTTTTTTTTCAATTAGTTAAATTTTTTTTTTAAAGTGGGGACTGTAACTCAACTTGGTCTGTTTCTTTTAAGCACGGTTTCTTCTTGCTAAAGCTAAGCTGCAATGTCTGGGTTCCAAGGTTATAATCGTTAACGAAAACGAACGAAAAAACGAAAACTAGGTGGGAAAAAACATTGTCGTTAACTGAAATAAAAATAAAAACGAGTTGTCTTTGTGTGTGCGTACATAGACCCCCCTTCACTGACTTAGTTTCTTGATCATCAGGATAAATCACATATGGAAATCAAATTCTTCTACTCCATTTAATGGGAGCTCTAGTGCAACTATCTTGTCCTGTGAGTCCTCGTCTCCCTACTGTGTCCTGCTCCTCCTCTAACATGACTGTCAATCTTGGGGTCAGAGCAGATGATATTAAAGTTAAAGGCAAGTCCCCTAATTCTTTGCATTTTTAATAACTACTGAATAGCTTAAGGGTTAATATTCATGTTTGGTATGCATGAGTTTGAAAAATCATGCTTTAAGCGTTTTTTCCAATCAATACTTTGTCAGATGTATCATATTCTGGTTATAGAAATCACATCCAAAAGTATACTTTGCAAGAGCGGGAAAATTCGGACCATGTGACTGATATATGATTTATGATGGGGAGGAGAAACGGCAACACCCCGAGCTAAGATAATATCTAATTGGTCAAGACACCCATTGGGAGGTGTCCAAAAGCCGAATTTAAAAACTCAGGACACCATCAAATCTCTTCTCCTCTCTGCTCTTCTAACTTTTAGCCATGCTTTTTGTCATTACTTTCTGCGTTCTTTGAGTGCCATTCCAGCGTGCTTCAGCCTGCACGCCAGCTGCTACCACGATGAGAAGAAAAACCACCTAGTCTCGTTACCTCATTTTATTCTTTTACTTTAGTTTCTTTTCTTTCCGTTGAGTTTCATGTTCAAAAGTTAAGTTTGCCGCAAAGTCCAGCTCCGACTGTACCTGCTTCAAATTTCAACTAGCAACGGACTCCGAAACCATCTTCAGCCAACGCCCAACCTTTGGCTTCCCAAGACATCACTACAAACGACCACTGAACTGTCAGCCAATCAGCAACCTTGGGAAATCCCCTTTCCTGCAAAGACAACAAAAGGGAATCCCTTAACACAAAAGCAATGCAAGTAACCTCCAGATTCTAACTGAGCTGGTGCATTTAATATAAATTTTAGCCTCCTTAAGAAACTCAATGCGAGGGTTAAATAAGTGATTGATGGTTGTTCAGATCTATGCAATAGCACATATTGCTGTAAACTTGGGATTTCACATTTTCATTCTCTTAAACTCATCCTTTCTTTCTCTCTTTCTGCAACTTGTGTGAATGTGTGAATGCGTGTGTTCATGTGTTAGATTAGTTTACATGTCTTAGATTTATCCAATAAAGTCTTATTTATATTGAAAAGAGAAGTATCTTGTGTTTTGTGCTTACAAGTTAATGTCTTAAACTGCCGATCTTGTTACTGTGCTATATTTAATAGTGTTTTCTCTATATTTTGGATTTTAATATCCAGTGCAGAGTTGATGTTATACGGCTCGTTCAGTGAATCGCTGCCGACTCAGTGATCAGCCGTGAAACAGTGAGTCTGTTCAAATTCCCTATAAAATCATAAATGATTCCCTTTGAGCTAAATTGACCTGTTTCCCTTACATTACATTATACACCTACAACGACTACTACTACCATTCCTTTTCAATATCCTTTCCAGCAACATGTGTATCCCAGGCCAATATTTGATACTTTCACTCTAAATATGACCCAGCTGCTTCCCCAGCACCACAACCTCAACATCCCTGGTACCCAAAGTTTCATCCCATGTATGGCTTCCAAAACAAGGTTGAAAGGACCACTCCTGCAACAACTACACCTGCCCCATACCAGCCACAGCAGCAGTATCAAGGTTATCCAACGCACCTACTGTTATATGGTTATCAACCCATCAAGTCATTTTTGCCTCCAGCTGTGAAATACCCTTTCATGCCCCAGTATCCTAGGGATCCAGTCTTTGGTCCCCGTAGCCTTAAATCTAGGTCTTCTCCTGCAGAGTAATCTCTAGTCTACAGGTCGCGTAGACAACCGCTTAATTGAGCAGATGAGTTTACTCTGAAGTGGCATTGCTTTTATTGACACCAGAACTAGGGTTGCCACCTTCAGCCAGCAAAAATAAGGGACCCCCCCCCCTAAAATGTCAAATTGTATATGACTTACATGCTTATTTATTATGTATATATTTATGATTAATATAAAAAAGATAAATTAATAAATAGGCTCTAACATTAATTATAATCTATTAATTGATCTGTCTAATAATGTCTAAAAATATAATAATTATGTCTATCAAGCTCTAACAGACTATCCAGATTTTAATAAAACAATAGAGTTATGCCTTTAGAAGATGTGTCTGTCACTTTAAAAGTATGATTCACCCAAAAATGAAAATTCTGTCAAAATTTACCCAGGTTGTTCTAAACCTGCAAGTTCTTTCTTCTGCTTAACACAAAAGAAGATCCTTTGAAGAATGTGGGAAACTAAACTGAGCTGCTGGTCCTCAGTAACTTTCATAGTAGAGAAAAAATACTATCAGAGTCATTGGGGACCAGAAACTGACTGGTTACCCACGTTCTTCAAAGTATTTTCTTTTATATTCAACAGAAGAAAAAAAATTATTTCAGGTTTGGAACAACTTGTGGGTGTGTAAACGATGACAAAATTTTCATTTTTGGGTGAACTATCCCTTTAAGTCAGACAGTCCACCGTGAGCAATTGCTTCTCTGCAAACTGTGCGTTCATCAGTTACTGGACAGAGCCCCTGATAACTTTCCCATTCAGCCCTACATCTGGAGAGTCTTGTGTTTAAAGGGCAGATGTGAGCTCCAGATGTTTTAAAATTGCGCAGGTTTAGCGCATGCAGGCTACTCCATCATCGCCATGGAAACAAAGACGCCAAGATGAGCTTCTCTAAATTTTTATGAAATTGATTTCATTATAATTGCTATTATAGGTGCTAAATAGGTGCACAATACTTATTTGTTGATTCAGCTTGTTGCCCTTTCTAAAATACGGGACAAATCGCGTCCCGTATTGATTTGATACGGGACGCATCATTTTACCTTTAAATACGGGACGATTCCGTATTTTAAGGGACGGGTGGCAACCCTAACCAGAACTAATTGAGTGACATCAATGGTTGTTTGTTATGAGCCTAATAAAGCTTTGTGACTTCATGAACATGTTACTGTACTGATTTTTCTCTTGCTATTTGAGCAAATGAGAAGGCAAATATTTGAAGTCTCCTATTCACCCCTATAGAAGTTTACTGCACTTTAAAGGTGCACTAGGCGAATTTTGCCAAACCATGTTGATATTTGAAAGCTCCAAAATAAACACGCCCAAACCCTGGACCTTGCCCCTATTTTGATATCTCTGCCCCACACATACTTGCACAACCCTGGCAACGACAATGGCAGAATCTGCTATGCCTGCTGGCCGAGGATATGTCATGAATAAGTGAAAGTGATGTTTTACTATGGTAATTCAGGTCAAATGTATTTGATAATGCATGTTTTATTACTTGAATGATTTAGCTCCGTTTCACATGGAAGACTACGTGGCTCCAATATTTACATGGGTCATACCTCTTGCCTGATTGTAACCCTTTTTGTTACAAAATGTTTTGTTGCTAAGATCCGCCCTGTGCACTCACTGAACGCACTCTTCATATCCATATCATTACTAGAGACACCGCTTACTGCTGATTGGCAGCAAGTGTATTTTGGGACATGGTCTGACACTATGGTCAAAAGTGTTTTTCAAATTTTGCTTAATGCACCTTTAACGAGTTCTGCTGCTGAGAAAACTGGGAATGTGGAAAAGGGTCTATTTTGCCAGTGTATGTAGTTCCAAACAAAACCATAACAAAACTGTTGTGTGCTCCTGAGCAACACACAGTAATGTTTTGTTCCTGAATGAATCAGTAGGTGTGTCCCAACTCATGTACTTCCGCACTACTCTTATGTGGTTTCGTAGTAAAAGTAGTGTGCTTCTCATTACTTATTCGTATGTCCTCTTTTCTTTTCTTTTCCTTGCTCCTTTTCCTGATTTCTCTACCCCTTTAGGGTATGAAGGAAGGATGCAGGGAAAGAAAATGAGGACACATGAATCAAAGGGAAACTTATTTGTAAATAGGAATTTTCTTGATCATTCCGGAATCCCTTAAAAGCATCATTAGCTGTGCTGAAAGCACCTGCCCTTAATTTGTTGAGGTTTTCTTAAGAAATTTGTAATATTAATAAAGCAAGATGTCCTGTTATACAGGTGCATCTCAGAAAATTAGAATATGGTGAAAAAGTTCATTTTTTCTTGTAACATTTCAAAAATTGAAACTTTCATATATTTTAGATTCATTACATGTAAAGTAAAACACTTCAAAAGTTTTTTTTTGTTTTAATTTTGATGATTAGAGTTTACAGATTATGAAAGTCAAAAATCAGTATCTCAAAATATTAGAATATTTGCATTTGAGTTTCAATAAATGACCATCCATACAGTATAAATTCTGGGTATCTCTTGTTCTTTGAAACCACAATAATGGGGAACACTGCTGACTTGGCAATGGTCCAGAAGACGATCATTGACACCCTCCACAAAGAGGGTAAGTCACAGAGGGTCATTACTGAAAGGGGTGGCTGTTCAGTGAGTGCTGTATCAAAGCAATTAAATGCAAAGTTGACTGGAAGGAAGAAATTGGGTAGGAAAATGTGCACAAGCAACAGGGATGACCGCATGCTTGAATACTGTCAAGCAAAGCCGATTCAAACACTTGGGAGAGCTTCACAAGGAGTGAACTGAAGCTGGAGTCAGTGCATCAAGAGTCACCACGCTCAGACATCTTCAGGAAAAGGGCTACCAAGCCACTTCTGAAACAGAAACATCGTCAGAAGCATCTTACCTGGGCTAAGGAGAAAATGAACTGGACTGTTGCTCAGTGGTCCAAAGTCCTCTTTTCAGATAAAAGTAAATTTTGCATTTCAGTTGGAAATCAAGGTCTGGAGGAAAACTGGAGAGGCACAGAATCCAAGCTGCTTGAAGTCCAGTGTGAAGTTTCCGAAGTCAGTGATTATTTGAGGTGCCGTGACGTCTGCTGGTGTTGGTCCATTGTGTTTTATCAAGTCCAAAGTCAATGCAGCCGTCTACCAGGAGGTTTTGGAGCACTTTATGCTTCCATCTGCTGACAAAATTATATGGAGATGCTGATTTCCTTTTCCAGCAGGACTTTAGCACCTGCCCACAGTGCCAAAACCACTTTCAAGTGGTTTACTGACCATGATATTACTGTGTTTGATTGGCCAGCCAATATGCCTTACCTGAACCCCATATGGAATCTATGGGATATTTTCAAGAGAAAGATGAGAAACAGTCGATCCAACCATACAGACGAGCTGAAGGCTCAGTAGTGCCTCAGCAGTGCCACAGGCTGATTGCTTCCATGCCACACCTCGCTGATGCTGGAGTTTGTGCTAAAGGAGCCCCGACCAAGTATTGAGTGCATAAATGAACATACTTTAAAGAACTTGAACTTTTCTGTTTTGCAAATCCTTTTTTTGATTGATCTTAGGAAATATTCTAATATTTTGAGATACTGATTTTTGACTTTCATTAGCTGTAAGCTCTAATCATCGAAGTGTTTTACTTTACATGTAATGAATCTAAAATATATGAAAGTTTCACTTTTTGAAATAAGTTACAAGAAAAAATGAACTTTTTCACCATATTCTAATTTTGTGAGATGCACCTGTAATATGTGAAATGTGTGTTTTATTTAAATTGCAATGGTAAAGCATAAACTAAGAAGTCCTTCAAGATTGCTTCAATCAAATTCCAGGTCATGGGCTGGAGGATGAAGGAGCGAACAAATGAGGGAACAACAATTTGAGTACTGATAAGCACTCACTGACTCAATTATAAAGACAGTGACTTGCCACCACCCACTGAGAGTTTGTTTCAAATTTTAAAAGTACAATTTAATTAAAAAATATTTCAATATTTAAAAAAATTTAAATGAAAAATTCAATATTTTTGAAACCCAATTTATGCAGTTGTAATCACTGTGAAAAATCAAAACTAAATTTTATTTGTTTGGTAGCAGCCTAGTGTTTTACTGACTTTATTGATACAATGTAAGGATTTGATACAAACCCTGCAAACAAGCCTGCAGTGGCTCTTTACGGGCCCACTTAGGGCTAATCTAAGGGCCCCCAGCGCAGGGCCCCTGAGAATTTGCTCATTGGTAAAACGTTGGCCCCTTAGCCCTGGCCCTGCATGGGCAGCCCTAATTTAGCTCCCAGGAAGCCCTCACAAGGCCCACACAATTAATCTACATCAATACATCTGTTTCACTATCAATACTTCTCAGCTACTATAACTTAAGTCTTTGGGAAAAACAGTTACTATACATCTGAAATTGATAACTAATGTCAAAAATGTACAGTAGTCAAAGGGATTTCAAATCAATTTATTGAATACAAAATAGAAAAAAATCAATTCAGGTTAATACAGCTACATATAGGCAAAATGTGAATAACAAACAAAAGTACCAAAAAAAAAAGAGAAAGCAAACAAAGCAATGTAAGATTGTAGGATTTCGTCATGTGAAAGTTGATGTGTGCAAAAGTCTTATCTGTAGTACATCAATGTCCAAACACTGTCCATAGCTGAAGTTGGCTGATAGCAAATGAATAATCCAACCTCTTGTAATGAAAACACGCCACAGCTCTCAAACACCAGACTCTTCCTAACCAGGAACAGTCAAAAATAGTCCAGACTATGGTCTCACGTCAAAAAGAACTTTAAATCCATATTCAAACTGGACCATGATGTGGTGACCTCACCAATAAAGAGTCCTTCTAAAATGCATACAAATACACTGTCTTAAACTCTTAGCATCAATCCAAACATAGGCCATACATACATGTAACATCTCTGCAAAAAACATCAACTCCTTACTTTAGACTGGGCTTGAAATGACACATTTCCCAACCAGGACACAGCACAATGTGTTCAACAGATGAACTATGCTGGCTACTGCTGCTTGCTATTGCTAACTCCCTCTTCCACATGGATTTACTTAAGGAAACCTAAAACACCCTAGCACCCCTAGTGGTAAGGAATAAAACTCCACACAAAATTCTTATTAACAGGTTCATGTCAGTTACACCTCAAATATGACTCATGAGACCCACTTTCCTGCAGAGTTTAGCTCCAAGTTTGATCAAACTCACCCACCTGTGATTTTCTAATGATCCTGAAGACATGCTCAGGTGTGTTTGATTAAGGTTAGAAGTTAGAACTAAACTCTGCAGGAAAGTGGATCTTACAAGCTAGATTTGAGGATCCCTGGCCTGTATGAAACAACAGGTTCTGAAAAGGTATCTTTTGGTTTGAGCCATTCCAGTTCAACTGAGTGACTAAAGAATGGCCAGTCAATGTTAGTATTCTCCTAGTTGCATTACAGGGCTGCCTCAAAACCTGCCTCAAAACCTGCGTGGGCCCAAAGGTTCAAAAGTTGCCCTGGGCCCAAATGGGCTGGCCCACACTGGGCCATTATGGGATTAATGTGGGCTGTCCCATAGTGTGGGCTGCTCACAGAGAGCCTGCGGTGCAAAGCTGTGGGCCTTGCTTGTTTAGGTTTGGCTGGCCCTAGCCCACTGTGCCCACAAAAAGCCAGCATGTGCCCCGCAGGAGCATGTTTGCAGGGAAAGATGATGCATACATATAATAAGGTTAGAAAAACTGGCCATATAAAGGTAAATATGCCCCTGGAAATCAATTTAAGGTGGCAAATATCACCCCTCAATGTCAAAATACACTTCTGCCACTGTCCGTTTCTGTTAATTTCACACAACCCTAACCAGAGCAGACTGCTAAAGAGTGGGGCCTTGTAGAAGAATGGTTAGGAACTGGGCTGACTGTTGACAAATAACTGGAAAGCACACAAGCAGTCCCTTGCAAACATCAGTCAGTAAGTGATCTGAAACCAAGCAACTCCAGCAAACTCAATTATGACAATGTGCATGACAATGTTGGACTTACTGGCAGAGGTGTCCTTCATCAGCTGTTATGACCACCATGCCTCTCCTCTGTGGACCAGTGAGAACACAATTGCTTTCTTTCATTTGAGTTTGACCTTCACCCCCTTCACCCTTCAACCTCCATCATAGCATTGATGGTTGCTTGGTTTAGATCATTTTTTTCAACCCTTCAGCACTCTCCTAGACCCAAAAAAAGGTTCTTAAAAAGTCTTAAATTCCATAATATAAAAAAGGCCTTAATTAGCATTAAAATGTCTTAAATTCGCATTTCAAAGGTCTTAAAAATGAAATCTAACCGACCCCGTAAAGATGATTTTATTTTCGTTTTGAAATCAATTTGAAATCTTTTCGTCTATTTCTCACACAGAAAGAAATCCTAGTTGAACCAACTAAAATACGCGTTCGCGGGGAGTTCGTTTAACACAGGCTTACGGTAGCCGCGTGAACCGTGGAGAAGTTTGAGCTTTAGCCTTTAGCCATGGGGAAATGCAAATTTAATGAAAATTGGTTACATAACCCTAATTTTGCACCGTGGTTAAGACCAGTTAGTGGCAATGTGTTTGAGGTCCTTTGCATATTGTGCAAAAAAAAATTAAAACTTGGAACAATGGGGATGAAAGCTTTGGAGACCCACATGCAGTGTGAAAAACACAGAGCGGCTGCGGAAACCTTTCAGGAAACACCTGGCATTTCTCAGTTCTGTGATAGGCCTCCCCACAACGGTAGGCCTATCACAGAGCACTGCTGCATCCCAAACACCGGCGTCTGCATCAGCTTCAAGTTCAAGCACTGCGGCTTCCACTCCAGCAGACATCAGAGCAATGCTTGGCTCCACCGCAACACTCAAAGCCGAGGTACTCTGGTGTCTGCATACGATAACGAAGCATCAGTCGTATAATGCTAACAAGGCTGTCGGGGACATTTTCCGAACTATGTTTCCCGACTCTGAAATTGCTTGTACATTTGCGTGCGGCAAAGACAAAACCACATACATTGCAAGATTTGGACTGGGTCCTTACATAACCAAGCTCCTCGTTGCGGATGTTAACAAGGAAATGTTTGTTTTAATGTTTGATGAGAGCCTTAAAGAAATGTCCAAAAGTAAGCAGTTGGACTTGCATGTTCAACATTGGGGTATACCTAGGGTCACAATTCATGGGACATGGTGGGACAGCTCAGGATTTGCTTCACCATTTCGAAGTACCAACCCATCACAAATCATTTTTATGTATCATAGCAAGCAATAATTATTCTTATCAGATATGGAGTGTATATATAAATATATAAAATACACACTCCATATAGAGAGAGCAATATAAAATGTTTTTAATTTTGTTTGTTTCATTAACATAATCTATTCTGTTTTAAATAGAACAGGTTTTATTTGCTGTCTGAGAAATGTAAATCATTTGGGGGAAAAATGCTATCCGCAAATCCTTGACATTGCACATACACAAATGTAATATATATATATATATACCTCATTTATTTACTTTTTTTTTTAGGAATGTTGGACTTGAAAAACTTCTGTCTGTTTCTATGGATGAAAGAACAAAAGGTCACATATATACACATTATTTAAAAGCAAGAGAGAAAAAGTAATCTTTAAGTTTATGCTTGAAAATAGACAAAGTGGGTGCGGATCTAATGTATTATGGTAAACTATTCCAAAGATTGGGACCGGCTACTGCAAACACTCTATCACCCCTATGTTTAAGTTTAGATCTAGGCGCCTTTAATTGGATTTGATTCGCTGACCTAAGCGTTCTGGCAGGCTGATGAATTGAAATAAGGTCAGAAAGGTATGTAGGAGCATACTTATGAATAGACTGATAAACAACTATAAGTATTTTAAAATCAATCCTATATCTTACAGGCAGCCAATGAAGGGAGGCAAGTACTGTGGCGTAATATGCTCCCGCTTACGTGTTTGCGTCAATAACCTCGCAGCAGAGTTCTGTACTAACTGCAAAAATGAAAGAACAGAATGACTAATACCAAGATAAAGTGAATTACAATAGTCCAGCTGTCATAAAATTAAAGCATGAATAATCTTTTTTGTGTCCATAAAATTAAGAAATGACTTAATTTTTGAGATTTGACTAAGATGGAAAAAGCAAGACCTAACAATTGAATTAACTTGCTTATCCATTTTAAGGTGACTATCTATAATATAGCCCAGATTTTTAACATGTGGTTTCAAATCAAACTTAAACTGAGAGAACTTTGCTTTTAAATTGACTGAGAAGGATGCTGGACCAAACACAATAATCTCAGTTTTCGATTCATTAAGATGCAGGAAATTTCTAGACATCCAATTGGTTTCTAAGAGTTAGATTTAAGACTTTTTAAGACCTTTTAAATACCGTGCAGAAAGAAATTTAAGACCAGTTTCGTAGTAATAAATTTGCAAACATCACACAATACAACCAATTACCTCAACATACTGTTTATTGATATACAGAAAGAGTGAAACTAATCATTAGGCAGAACATTAACAGCCTGAGGCTATAAAGATTTCAAACAAACACTGCACAGCAGTAACATGAGGCATGTACACTGCACACCATTAACCTGAACATTTGGTTTTTACTGCATTGATCTCAGTTCTTTGCCTTTTGTCTCCAACTCTGTCTTAATTTGCTGTAATTCACTTGTTTTTTCTTTATATCTCTTCCTCAGTGTGTTTGATTTTGTAATGAGCTGTGCCATTAAAGTGCCAGCTTTTCCTTCAGCTTCTTCTGCAAGCTGATCAGCATCCCTCTGCAGGCTCATAGAGACCTGGATCAGAATTCTCTTTTTCTTTTTCAGGTCCTCAATGTTTTCTTCTAATGCTTTCCGTTTCTGTGCCTGGACATCTGTAATTTTCTTAGCCTTTTGCTGATCAAGGTGCATTCTGTATCTAGACCTGGCAGATGCAGCCGAGGCCAGTAACTCCTTAGAAATAGGCACATTGAGGAGCCCTCCACAGATGTTGACAATCACATACCAGTCGATGCGTGACCATTGTCTCCTCCTGCATATTGCAGGTCTCCACTTCCTTGTTAATGGAGAATCCCCTCTCCACTGTAGCCTGCCCATGGGACAGGAGAAGCAGTTTCTTGCAAAAGCCCCACAACTCCTGATAGTGCTCGGAAAGTACACCATGCAAGAATCTATCTAGCCTGGTCTCTGTGGGTCGGTATGAGAGAAGGGTCTCATTTTCAGCAGATAAGTCAATAAACTGCTGGATTATCACATCACCTCAAGAAAACAACAGTGAGGAGAAAATACTATTAATTTTATTTTGAAAAATGCATATAAAGTATTAATACATAATGTTTACACAAGCCACTTTCTTACATTTAGAATAATAGGATATTTCATAACTTGATTTACTACACTTTGATAGAACTGAACTATTCTTTCCTACCAGCAGAGACACCTCCTGACAACTGTTGGGCTTGCAAAAACTTCTGCACCAGTTTTGTCTTATTGCTCTTGCACCAGTCAGTGTCAGACAACATCATGCTGGGATCCAAACAGGCCACCTGCCTCACTACAGGATACTTTAATGGGCTCTTGTCCTGTACTTTCTGGATGATGGTAGACATCACTTTGACACAGTCTTTCTTAAACTCCAGAACTGTGAGCTCCCCTATCTTTTTCTGTAGTTCCTGATGGGAGGATGTAAACAACCTATTATAACCTATTATGACCCATTATAAAATCAAGCTTTTAGCTGAATTGGTCACATCACAAAGGGACCCAGAGGCAAAGGCAAGTCAAAACAGAGAATTTATTGTCCAAAAACAAACTCAGGCAGTCTGTTGTTCGCTAGCCAGATCGGGCATTCGCAGAACAGGAAAATAACTCAGGAAACACACTAGAACATAGAAGCAGACTTGACTCGAACGAGAGGGCAAACGATTCCAGCCTGAGAGGCGAGTGGCGACTTCCACAGGAGACTGTATAGTCCGAAGGGCTGTGTCCGGAGGCAAACGATCCACTGGCCGCAAGCAACTGGGAGACTGGGCAGAGATCAGGTCAGACACTCGACAGGACTCTACTTGACTAGACTGGACAGGATAGTACTTGACAAAAACTTAACAGAGAGACAGCTGTCTAGAGAGAGAGAGAGAGAGAGATCTGACAGAATGGCTGTGAAGCACAATAATCTGACAAAGCAGTCTAGAAACACAGAGTGAAATAGAGGAACAAATCAGCGTCAAAAGGAAACAGGTGCCGTCCCAATCAGCGTGAGCGCTGATTGTGAAC
>JAFVLL020009686.1:0-33651 GCA_021397915.2 Tor tambroides | reverse complement strand
ACTAGTTATGATATAGCTGGGGACTACTTTCAGGCACTGTGAGTCAAGTTTTAAATCTGAAAAATATCGAAACTCTTTGGTCATTTTTGATGACCAAATGCTAACGTATGCTAACCAAGCTACTGTATGCATCCTACTCCACCAAAAAATACATGTAATTAGCACATATTTAGATACCGTATTTAGGACTGTATTTAGATAAAAACTGCCCATTCTAAAGTAATTAAAGCACAGCAATTCTTATTTTCAGGAATGTGTGTATCCCCTAAATGTTACATTCTGGACCTTTGTTTTATCTGTTTGTAAATCTAAATTACAATTTTCACATACTTCAATTACTGCATCTTTGCTTTAATTTTTTTGGGTGCAATATGTCTTTCCTTATTGAACAGTGCTGTTACAAACCTGTACCTCCTGTCTTTCTAGACAGCAGCAAGCTTCGCCACCGCCTTCGAAGGAAGCTGGCAGAAGACAAAAAGCTCCTTCTTCAGGAGATAGAGAAATACAATGGTCTTGTACTAGACTCTGCCACTAACATTGATGTAGCTGTGGTGGAGCATTCCCTGACTGGAGAGAGCACTGTGTCTCAAATATGGCCGTGGGAGGTTCATGGCAGTGGTATGTCAGTTTTCAGATGCTTCACAAGAATTTATTTACAGTTCTGCTATATAGAGTACACTGAACTAAGACATGCATGTAACATCGAGTGTTGTAATGTAGTGTTCATTTAGTTAATGGGCACATTTTCAGTTTTCTTATGTATCAGTTTGATTTAAAAAAAAGTACGTTTGTAGTTACAAAACATTGCAATGCTGTTATGCTCATGTATAGATTGTCTCATGTATTCATATAACTGTTGTTGATTCTTAGCAAACATCTCAATCAAGAAACAACTGCATGACCAGGTGATGTTGACAATGCGACTGCAAGAGGAAAAAAGCATTTTGGTGTTGGAGATGGCACAACACTGCACATGGTTGCAGAGCCTGATAGCTCCCAGATAGCTGAGGAGGGTAAGTTGAATAAAAACCCTGTCCATTATGTATGAATGTTATGTATGAATTAAAAAAAAAAAAAAACATATCAGTCTCAGTCACAGAGACTGTGTTTGCCATGGCTGGCACATAATAAAAAGGGGACTATAGTTGTTCACTACGGCGACAAGTCAGTAAGGCTTTAAAGTGTGTCACATTTGCTTGAGAGATTTGTTGTACTGTGGCTGTTACATGAAAGCTGAAATTAAAAAAATTATTTTGAACATTAGAATCTGTGTCCTGGTGTGTTACACGAGGTTAGCATAACATCAAGACTAAGCTTATTATTATCTCCTCCAGTCAACATAGAAAATCTAGCTGGTCAGCATCATCAAACACACCTTTTTCTTGATGTAACTTCTTGAATGCTACACAAGGTGTTACTTTAGCACAACTGTAGTGAAGAAGAAAGATGTTAGCTATTAGACATTGGCTGCAACACAAAACGCTTTTCTGCTGCTTTGGGCTTCGCTGCATAAAGTCGCCTCAGTGAGCCATCAGAGTTTATTCTGAAGTGTTGAAGAAAATTCATTTTATGTTGATTTTCATATGTTTATGAGAACATGTAGTGCAAAACCCTTTTTGGTATGGCTGTGTAGAAAGAAATGGGTCTGGGGCCTAAGATGTATGGATGACAAGGGGATCTATAAGGCTACATTGAGCTAAGAGCCAAACGAGTGGAAGACGGGGGAGACGTATGTTTGTGAGTGTTATTAGAGTGTTATTTGCTTTCTCACCATGTATGGAAAAGTACAGCTGCGAGCTTGTAACCTTGAGTGCCTAGTGTGTAGATATAAGGTGTAGGAGCACCCTCCCCGTTTGTCGCACTCTGCAGCAACCCGTGTGTCTGTATGACTGTTGACCTTCTTTGCAAAGAATAAACCTTTTTAAAGACTACTGAGTGAGTTTGTCTCTTATGCTGATGAGATTTATTTAAAATTGCCACAACAGAAGATAGCCAGGTAGTATGACAATGATACACATAAAAATGCCAACCATCCTGGTATATAGATTTGAATGGGTGAAATCTTTTTACTCCATTGAAGTTCTTTGGCCTCATGAAGCAGTCTTAATATGTAGTTTGTCCTTAATGTTATCTCTTTTGTATTTTGAGATGTAGACAAGGGGAAGGAGGGACTTTGCTGTGTCTTAAGAAGACGACTGTCAGAGGTGTCAGAAAGGTTGCAAGTGGTCCTCCAACAGTACAAGACTGCTTTAGGCCCCGAGGCCTCTGCCCTTCTACATGTTGAAGCAGAAGATCAAAGTGGCCTCAGTAGTCCAGACACCAGTGAGGATGAAGAAGAAAACACAATTTAGGTAATTAATTTATTCATATGTATGTTTGTTTGTTCTCAAAAATAGACCGGGGGTGTTCCATCAAGGTGGATAAAGGAAAAGCCTGGCTTAGGAACATTGCAGGGAAAAGTTGCGACTGTATTATAGGATATAACTGTTGTGTAACTTTATATCACTGCACCATAGAAGATAAACATCATAACAAATTCTTTCTTAAAGATGGTTATTTCGTTTATAATTGGTCTGTCACTGTCAGTTTTGTCCTTACAGGGTTTCGGCGGGTTATATTAAACAGTTATATTGAATTTAAGGCCATAAAAATGTCTTAAATGGTATAAGACAGTCCTAATTATGATTTTTGAATGATTTTTATGATAGCTTCATGTGACGATTTAACTTCAAAAGGCTGTGATTTCATTGAATAAATGAGCACTGCATGTTTTAAAGTCAGATGCTGTGCTGCTTTGTGTACTGCCGTTACCAGGGAACCCTGCTGACAGAAAATGAATTGGCAATTTCAATAAACCCATCTGGTGGTGTTGTTCAGACCAAATAAAAAATATACAAATATTTTTATGCAGCAAACATGCATTTATAAATGTGAACTGGTAGATCAACAGTAAGCTAATGCTTTATAAAATTCTAAACAATTAATTGATATAAATAATAAAAAATAAATAAATAGATTTTTGTTATATTAATATAAATGATTGATAATTGTTTAAATTAATATGATACTTTTGACTCGTCTCTTTTCTTAAAAGTTGTTGAAATGTGAAGTTTATCATTTTATAAAACTTTGTTTTTGTGAAAATCTTGTCTCTGAACTGTAAATCATGCTTTTCACAGTAAAACATGCTTTTTTTCATTCACTCATGGTATTCATTTTATTTGTGCAGGTCTTAAAAAGCTCTTTAAAAGTCTTACATTTGATTTTAAAAATCCTGCAGATACTCTGTTATAAGCACATTGTACATTACACTTACATTAAGTACTTGTATAATGGATTAGATAGTATGTAACAGAAAAATTGTTATTTTATTTTATGTTGCATGTTACATTTGACAAATAACTTGATTTCCTGTTCTGCTGGTGCTTTTCAAGTGAACTTAAGCACATGGTCCAGTGTTATTAAATACAGCCTTATGGCTTGTTGTCACTGGAAATTGTTGTGAACGGCAAGAAATAAAGTATTTCCAAAGATAAGCATTTTTTGTTTTCAATTATTTCCCAGCGATATCCTCTACTTGATTGCACAGATACTATTTGAACTGAACTGAGCTGGATGATGACATCACTGAATCAATGATGAACTGCCTTTAACTGAAAATTGAGTATTTACTATTGTCCTTTTGCATTTTGACACACTATTTCCCTATTTAATACTGTAAAGCTGCTTTGACACAATCTGTATTGTATAAAGTGCTATATAAATAAAGGTGACTTGACTTTTCCATACATTGTTGTTTAAAAATAAAAAGTGATTTCATGGTTGATACAAGGTAATAGCTGGAGGAAAATGGAAAGAGATATAAATTAAGCATAATTATATGTGGAATCTTGTTTCATTTGACATCACACAGCATTATTAATTCATAACTTTATGGCATGTCTTTTTACTTATCTTCAAACAATCTGATCTTGCTTGTAATTAAACGTGAGATATGGAAGTAATGTGAATAGTAAGGTGTATATTCATTTTAATGCATGCAAAGCTTTTTATTAGTATTTGTACACTGCATGTATTTTGACATTTTTAGGGGGACAAGTTGGTGTGGTGGGGAGTGGCTAGAAATGGGAGAGTTTTTGTCTGTGTGAGTGTATTTGTATTTTGTCTGTTTTGCTTTATGTACAGTAGTTTCTGCATATTTGTTAAGGACCCCCATGAAGGTTTATAATCCAGCAACAAGAAGGTCTACAGACATGGGACCAACTGTTATAGAGACCTCTGGACCCCAGCTATCATGTGAGCATAGTCACTATTGGGCACCAACTGGGGGCACTGTCAAAAGTAGCCCAAAAGCAATTTTCTCCTATTTAACAATTATACTTTTAAAATCTGATAGCACCACAATGTCTTTCTCACCCACTAAGTACCTGCAGTTTAATACTTCCATCTTCTAATTATGGGGAATATACCAATGTATTTAAACATTACAATTCCCCGTAGAGAAGCGGCATTGAACTTATTACTAAGCGTACAAATCAGCATACATGTTTGAAGTTCTTTCAGTTTCCAGAGTAGGGTTAGGTTTAGGGTTATAAAAATGTATCTTTACTATATATGTTGACTATCTCCTACAGGTGAAACATACATTATACTGCATTTAGATGATTAAGATGAAAAAAATCGTGAGTATGTCAGTTCATCGGGGATATTTAACCGTTATTGTAGAACAACCAAGTCAGGGCCGTCTCCAATGTATTTATAAACTACAATTCCCAGTAGAGACGGGCGATAGAATTTCTTACGAAGCGTACAAATCAGCCACCATATTTGTAGTTCTTCCGGTTTCCAGAGTAGGAATGGGGTTGTAAAAAAAAAAAAAAAAAAAAAAAAAAAAAAAAAAAACTAAATATATCAGTCTCCTACAGCCGAAACATTAAGATGATCGTCAGGATATTATGAAAAAATCTTCAGGATATCAGTTCATCTGGGGTAGTTACAAATTTGCGATCTTTATTTTTGTAATTATGGCCTGAATATGTTTGTTTAGCCCCCTCAGGAATGTAATAAACTGCCTCTGTGCTTATAAATATGCAAGTATTACGAGCAATAAGTAGGCCAAACAATGCCCCAGTAATGAAGACTTCCAAAATGTGTGTAGCCTACTCCCCAGACCTTCACAATAAATCAATAGTTGTTTTAGTGACAAAAACTGTTCAATCAATTCTAGTAGCTATAACCATGGTGATCCAGATAAGTATCTTTATAATTAATTTATGCTACCCCAAATTGTCATTTCAAAAAAAGAAAAAAAGAAAAAGAAATACACTTAAAACAACTAGTAAATCAATGTGATGTAAATGTGGCGGAACGCTGAGGGATTAGAAATTTAGCATGACTACGCCACCCTGGGTCTAGCCCCGGGACCTATAATAAATAGAATTTATTTTTAGGCAACACAGGTCAGCTCACGATAAATTGGCAGGAGACGTAGATACAAAAAAAAATAGTTTATTACAAAAAAAAGGTTTGTTACAAAAGAGGAATCACTGAGCACAACAGTTCACATATAACAGACTCAATTCAACACTTCACAAAATACGCTATGGATGACCTGGTTCATCAAGGACCTCCTAGGATCAAGGTACAGGAGCCGAGGTTTGGCAGCAGGGCATAAGGGCACAATCGGCCTACACAGCAAAACACCCTTCACTTATACCTGTGACACACACACACACACGATCACTCCAACCAGCACTCGTGAAAGAAACACCAACACCAGGACTCCACCCCTGCCTTAGGCACTCAGCTCCTGTAACAAGCAGAAATCAGGTTTACACTTGAACAAACAGTCACTTTATCACAGATGGTTTACAGTAAGAAAAGTTGCCCATCCACAACTGACCCACGGAACAACAACAACAACAACCTTGGCCAAAGAGCACAAACGTCAACGGACTCAACATCAACAGGGCAATACAACAATGAAGGACACTTACAAAATAAACTAAAGTAAACGTACAACAACAAAAGATAACGAAACAAAATGAGACCAAAGTCACATTAAACACTCACAACAAGTAAACACATTTCACGATAAAAACATCCAATCAGTTACATACAAATCAAAAAAAGAAAGAAATGTTTGTAAATCGAGACACACACACAGTCTGAGGCTTCAACAACCACAGCAGAAATGAAATTACAAAACGAATTTAACCAAAACAAAGCAACAGCGTCTCCAGGTGATAGTTCCCACGTAGCACCAACAACAGGAAAGCTAAATCACCCGTAGCGACGCCACTAATCTGTCTGTAATGAATTTACAATTTAGGCAGATCAGACAGACCCTCAGTGAATACCAAATAATAATAAAAATTAGAATATCAACTATAATAACTTTAAAATGCACATACTGTACGCGTTAGTTCTGAAATCCAATCAGTCAGGCAGACAACCAATATGCCGGGAAGCTGAGAGCTCGTTCAGTCTATCTGGGAGACAATGGGTTTGACAAAGGGACAAAATGCGTCCGTAATGTTATGCAAACACCCGTACCCGTCGCGCTGAAACGGTCTTGCTCAAAACTCTGACTAAAAATGAATACAACAAAAAAAAAAAAAAAAAAAAAACACCACTAAAACGCGAACGCATTATTAAATAAAGAACACGTCACGACCGACTCCCTTACCTGCAGCGGGACAACCTCAGCCAGATACCAGTCACCGGTCTTCCTTCAACATGCCATTCTATAAGAGAGTACACCAATAAGAGCTTCAGTGTACCACTAACAACACAGCCAACATTATCCAACATACCTGGAAGGCGACTAAATATGACGCGGAAAGTAAGGGGGCGTGACTCAAGACCCCAGCCTACCACACCCACGAATTTATAGATCCGCTCACTGTCCGATGATAGGACAAGCAATGAGCAACCAGCCAATCAAATTTAAACAGGAGGAGCTTCACTAGTCCTGCCACATAAAGTTAAACAAATTCCTCACATAAATATGCTCAGTGTAGGTTGTTTCTTTTGCTTACTTTTTTCTCAACCCTATCACTGTCATATTTTTTAAATAATTATGCAAGGAAAAGTGATAATCTTTTAATTATTGACTGCAGGCTTAAAGAGCGATCAAACAAATTTGACAAGGTGCATTAGTTGAAACTATTTAGTCTTTGGCAATTAGAACACATTTGAAAAGTAGAAGAGAAATGCATGATATGAAAAGGAATATCCCCCCATGGAGTCTAGACACTGGTGGTGGTGAAGGAGTGAATAGCAATGCTGAGATCTGGATGAATGTGGAGCTCAGCTCCTGATGAGCACAGTGGAAGGACTCCTGCGAGCTGAATAGGATGAGGACTGGAGGTGAATAGGGTGGAAGATCTGAAGATTTTTGTCGCATCGATTTGCCTGAAATGACAACTGTCAGCAGCAGAGAGAGGAACAGCTTTAAACGTTTTTGCATGTCTTAACAGTGGTCTGTGAAGTTAACTTGAAAAGCACAGACAACAGAACATGAAATCAAGTTATATGTCAACTGTAATAAAATAACATATAGTGCAATGTATAATCATGAAATATAAAACATGTTATCGAATAACATCTGAAAAGGAAATTGAGTTGGATTAAGTAAATTTCTATTTAATCCTACTTGAGACTAAACTCCATGTGTCACATTTATTGGGGATTTTCACCTTTTCACCACTACAGAAAGATGAGACATGACTTCAAAAGCAGCGCAAAAACAATGAAATAAACAGGCAGAAACCAAAATGTAGTTCAAATTCTACATTTTATTTCTTCTCATTAATTTGTAGAGAATCCTTTGGCTGCCAGGAATGGGCCCACTCCTTGCCACTAAAAACAGAAGGGATTTTTTTTTTTTTTTTTTATTTACTGGGTCTTTCCAATAAACAAACATTTTAACAAGTGTGTTTTATAAGCATAACAGTTTCATTTTCCATTTATGAAGGACCACCACCATTTGCGAACCAAAACAGATTAATAAGAAATGATTGTAGCAAAAACAAAACAAACAAATAAAAAAGATTAGCAAAGATAAAATAAATTAATAATGCCTACATTAATTGATAAAGCAGAAAAACAGAAGAATACATACCATATTGGACAGGGCTCCCAGTCAACCAATATTTCTGCTTTGCCCTATCAAGAAAAAAAAAATAGATTAAAACACACACACACCATTCTTAGCATAAGGCTATTATGTTTGGTTATAGGCATTGAGTTTCACTAATACAATATACAATGGGTCATTGTTGGTATTTACAGCATGTGATCATGATTTGATGGTATCTACCTAACAGTTACGGTATGTATTGCCAACACACAAGCAAGTTTCCAAATCATATATTACACTTTGCATACTGTCTACACTATGCATTTCTTTTATGACTTTCTAACCTTTCTCACTCTTTCTCTTACTACACTCCTGATGGGGAAAGCCTCTAGGCGAGTGTGGTAGGAGCAATCTGTGAACATCAAAAACATGTTTCACATATTTCTTAGAGTAGGAACAAAATACACACAACTCTGAAGACTTCAGTAGTGACCAGACCTGCAAGGATGACAAGTGATGTTTATCACTAATTACAAGTTGAACCAGGTTTAACTTGTACCATGGAACCGAAATACTCTCAGTTCCCATGTGGTATGCTTGCTTGAATAACCATACTACTGCTGAGCCACAGCTCACGATTGAGAATACTACACTGCTGCTTTCTCTACTGCTTGGCAATTCATTTAAGTAAAATATGACACATTAAGCCAGCTGGATTTTATACGTTGTCTGTTAGGACTAATTATCTGTAGTAGACACAAAAAATAAACAATGGAACTATAGGAAATAACCAGGGGTAAACATAGCAATGTCAACACACTGATAGAAGCATCGGTCATTGCATTTACACGCACTTACTCTTTTGTGGCTTTTTCCTCAGAGGCATATGCCTTGGTCCCTCTGTGGGATACAAGATTACAGCTGAGTCATATATACACAGGAGAAAAATTAAAAAAGGCACAAAATGCACTTTGTAATGTCTTTTCAACACACTGGAAATACAGTCACAGACAAAAATAAAAATATTGGCATCCCTGCATTTCTTTCAGATAATAAATGCACTACTTCTCCCTGAAACTTGTTGCAATTACAAATTGTTTGCGTTGGAACAACACAAAAAAGCAGAGAAAAAAGCCAAATCTGAGACATTCTACGCAGATCTCCAAAAATGGACTGGACAAAATTATTGACAGCTTTTCAGAATCTTCAGAAATAATTGTATTTCAAGCATGTGATGCTCCTTTAATTTGTAATTAAACTACCTGTAGCAATGCATAGGAAAAGGCAATATAGAAAGGCAGCGGCTATTTGCAAATAGCATATTTTTTAGCGATAGATGCTATTTAAGTGCAAATAGCAATGGATTCTATTTACACCAAGTGAAAATAGCAGCTATTTACACTAAGTGCAAATAACTTTAGATTCTATTTACACTGTTAAAATAGCAATATTTTCTGCTATTTATATTACTTATTGCAAATAGTGGTAATTATCTGCACCTCAGTATTGTAGTACATTATAAAACAGTACGCAATAATAATGTACTGAGTGTAAATTATAGTTTTAATTCAAATTATTAAATGCATGCCACCTTATTGGGACAATAAAGCCCTCCCTACACCTACCCTAATCCTACCCGATACTCTTATTTTCAACTTTTTGATTATTTCTTTCATTTTTATTTAAAATAAATGCCTTACTGATGCAATATGAGATTTGAAAAGGGAGAAAAAAAGTTCGGCAAAAGACAGACTCCAATTGTGGCCGATCGCGTCAACAAGCATATGTGTTACCACCTGCGCCACTGAAACTGATATTGAATTAGCGTCTTTTTTTAGTGTTGAGTAACTCAATCACACGTTAGTGGGCGGAGTTAGTGTAAATAGCCTCAGCCAACAAGACGGGCTATTTGCACTTAGTGTAAATAGACACTCCGATATGAAAATCACACTTGCAACCAGTTAAAATGTGGAAAAATTGACAATATTTGTGTTGTGTGTCTATGTGTACCACACTGAGTATGGAGAAAAGAAAGAAGAGTGAAATATTGTCTGAGGATTTGAGAACAAAAATGGTGCAAAAGCATGAACAGTCACAAGGATACAAGTACATCTCCAGACATCTTAATGTTCCTGTTTCCACTGTGCACAACACTGTTGAGTCAGTGTTGCTGATGCAAAGTAGGCCCTTCGTTACCAAACACCAAGTAACTAAATTAGGATACAATTATGGATCAATAGCAAACTTTAAAACATTAAACTGTTGGTTACTTTAAAATTAACCTTCATCTGGGAGATCACAGGGATATATGAATATTTGATCTGTTTACTGGTTGCATATGTCAGATTTATTGCATGACTCAGGCAGAGAAAGCTGTTGTTTGGTTGCATTGTTTACTTAACAGAGTGATGGATCAAATAGGCCAATTAATGAAAGGTTATATATATATATATATATATATATATGTGACCTGATGATGTCACACCAGATGTAATATCACACAATCTTGACACGCATCATACCTCTAAAATAAACTGGATAAAGAACTGTATCAATCAGCCCTCATCTATATGGAATCTGATCCCTAATGTTTTTTTTGTTGTTGTTTTTTTTCCAAACTAGGTGGTTTAAGTTTCTTATTAATGTATTATGAAAATCCCTATCAAATTGTCCCTTTCTGTGTGCAAATGTTATTAGCTTGGTCCCCACACCTCACTCTTATCTAATCTGGAATAATAATAATCTACTGTATAAACAAAAATCGTTTTATTAGATATTAGAACTGATGTGATACACAATAAATACACAATCATATTTCCATAATCCAGGTCATGTATGACATATGTCTATTTCTGTCATTCTCCCTCTATGTAGTACTACAATGGTGGGGCTTGGAGTTCAAACCGAACCTCGGGTTTGAGCCATCATCAAGGACAGCAAGCCAAGTTCATTTAACATTAACTATCAGGGCTGGATGGGCAGGTGAACTCGTGAACCTGGCAGAAAAGCAATATGACTAAGCAAGAAGAAGGACGCTACTTTTTGTTGACTCCTCTGAGAAAACATTGTATTCTGGATCCTGATCCTCAAGTAAATCATTTTTCTGAGAGTTGTTATATCCTACAGTCTGAATTTTCCATGAATTTTCTTTTAAAATTTTGTTTTTGTTTATTAACAACATCACATGCAGCTGATAGAAGAGAAAAACAGCACTTACTCTCTCCTGATGAATGGATAAATGAAGTAGATTTTTGTTTTCTACAAGAAGAAAGTGATTTTTGTTGTCAAATCTGGGCTCAATCTAGAAAGATCTGCATCAAATGTGCTGTAAAGAGGCTGTTTATGACTAATATGATTAATATAGTGGCACTAATATGACTAATATAGTGAAACAAACTTGTGTGTTTGTGTGGGTGTACTCAAAAAAAAAAAAAGTGCTGTCACTTGTTTTTTGTTTTTTTTTGTTGTAGTTGTTTTTTCCACTACACACTGCAGCTGCCACCTCACCCTGTTCATCTGGTCTAACAAGCAGTAATGTTAAATTTCTCCTCCCATCAGACTTTCAGTCATTATTAAACAGCCTCTTTACAGCACCTGGGAGAGTAACTTTGACACAGATCTTTCTAGATTGAGCCCAGATTTGACAACAAAAATCACTTTCTTCTTGTAGAAAAAAAATCAACTTCGTTTATCCATTCATCAGGAGAGAGTAAGTGCTGTTTTGCTCTTCTATCAGCTGCATGTGATGTTGTTAATAAACAAAAACAAAATTTTAAAAGAAAATTCATGGAAAATTCAGACTGTAGGAATATATAACAACTCTCAGAAAAATGATTTACTTGAGGATCAGGATCCAGGATACAATGTTTTCTCAGAGGAGTCAACAAAAAGTAGCGTCCTTCTTAAAATCATGTAAGTTATTTCTATTTCACCCATAGAGCCAGCTCTTATAGATTTTTATTTTTTATTTTTTGGCTGGTTTGTGCTGTCTAATGTTGGTCTGAGTCATCGTCTTTCTTGTCATTAACCTTTCACATTAACATTTCAGTCACATTTTATGATTGATATTTATAATATAAAATAAAAACAATGTGTTATACATTTGGATGTGGAAACAGAGTGTTTTGGAGTCTTTCAAAAATATTGAAATAAATTTGAGAAAGTTTACGTGCAAAAATGAAGGAAATGAGTACCTGGTGCGCATGCTTGTTTGTTCTCACAGCTGATGCCATTTTTTTTTTTTTTTTAATAGACTACGTGGCAGTTTTCAGAGAAACGTGTTTGAAAAAGAAAGGGCAATTTAACCTTATTTCAGAAATATTTATTTAAATACACTATATGATATTATATAGGCATCATGAAATTCAGGTATGTTTGATGATTTCTGAATGAAAGATGATTTGTACAAACATTGATTTCTTAACGCTAGATCTAGTTTGTTGCTCGTATCGTTTTTTTCCTTTGTTTGTTGTTGTCCTGCTTCATTAAACTTTAAAAAATGTACAGGAAACCTTTTGAACCTCATTAATATGTTAAAAATATTGTTCAAATAATAATTTACATGTTTAATTACAGAGGAAGATTTATTTGATAGTGATTGTTTCACTGTATTCAAGGTTCAGATTGATGAAGATGCCTACTTAAAAACATTTAATGCTCATAGAGATGAGTTTACCATGTACAGGATGATGGTGCAACATCTAATACTTTATTAAAAGAGATGAATTTGTATATTCAGTTGTAATCTTTATAAATATATATATATATATATATATATATAATATCTTTGTCTTGATTTTGGTGTTGCTAGTGTAATGCTCTACTAGTTGAGTTTAAGAAAAAAACAACTTGTTTTTTTTCTGTTTCTGCAGTTGTTGCTTCATCTGTATATTTGCAGTGCTGATAAACAAAGGTGAGCATCTGAACAACACATCTGAAAGATAAATACATGCCAGATTGTGTTTACAGTTTGTTTTATAACCAGAAAAGTTACCAAAGAGTGAAATAAGTTGTATTGGATTACATATTTTATAGAATTACATCGTCTGCGTACAATGAAATGTGCAAATCTATTGTTTAATCTCAATCTGATGCCTATTATATTACTATGAGACCTTACCGCAATGGCAAGTGGCTCAATTGCTATAAAAAGAAGGGGTGAAAGAGGACACCCTTGACGAGTACCCCTTTGAATGCTGAAAGCCTTGGAATCTATATTATTAGTGGGCACTTCAGCCATAGGATGCATGTAAAGTATCTTAATCCATTTACATAAATTTCTCCAAACCCAAATCTTTAAAGGACCTCAAATAGGCCATTTCACCCTGTCGAAAGCCTTTTCGGCATCTAAGGACAGAATGGCCGTATCACAAGTTCCCTTTTTAAGATATAAAACATTAATCAAAGTTCTAATATTGTGAAAACCTTGCCTGACCTTAATGAATCCATTTTGGTCTCTATGTATTATCTTAGAAGTGCCTCCAACCTCCTTGCTAAAACTGTACTCAGTATTTTAACATCTGTATTAAGTAATGAAATTGGTTGAAATGATTCACATTTTGTATTTATTTTATTAGGCTGAGGTATTAGTGTAATGAGAGTATGTCTTAAAGATTCTGGGAGCACGTCATTTGCAAAGGATTCTTTAAACATATCTAAAATGGGTCTGGCAAGTTTTCTTTTAAATTTCTTGTAAAAATCTACATTAAGGCCATCTGGTCCCGGTGTTCGACCTGCTGTTACACTGTCAATAGCTTCTGTAATTTCTTCTTCTGCTATGTCCATGTCTAGAGACCTTTTTGTCTCTTCAGAGATAGTAGGTATAGACAGACTGTCAAGAAATTATTTTTGTGTACTATTATCTGCATACTCAGATGAATATAAAGTCTAAAAAAAAGCTTTTAAAAGTGCCATTTATCTTTACTGGGTCCACTGTAATGCTGCCACAGTTATCTTCAATAGAATGTATTGTTCTTTCAGAATGCTTCTGTTTAATTCTCCAAGCTAACAATTTCCCTGCCTTTTCACCTTGATCATAATAATTTTGTCATAACATCATAGCTGCTGCTTTTTTGGCAGATAGTTCATTATATTTAGTTCTAAGATTCAGCAGTTCCTGATGAATAGTTAAGTCATTTTTTTTGTGATAAGGTCTTTTCTATAAGTTTAATTTTAGTATCCAGTTCAGTCAATTCTTTCTTATAGCTTTTTGATTTACTACTTGTGACTAGGGTGACCAGACGTCCCGAAAAATTCGGGACAGTCCCGAAATCTAAGCTGCTGTCCCGAATCCCGAATCCCGCTCTAATTGTCCCGAAAATTATACTGAAGCAAAATCTTAAATAGTTATTGTCTGATAAAACATAAAAAACTGTCCGTGGAGCGAGGTTGAGTCATCCTGCAGCCTGGCAACCAGCCCCCGCCGGCTGCTCATTGGCTGCAAAGTGCAGGCAGAAGTCGCGTGAAGAAGTCAGACCGGTCGAGGGCGAGGCACCGTGTTCAAAATAATACTTCTATAGCCTACGTATTAGGCTATATCAATTTATATGCATATGTACTTGTTAATAAAAATATGATTGGTTCATTAACTTCAGTTTGAAGTATAAAAATAGCCTAACGTTACTTCTATATTATATAAAATTATATGTATATGTAGGCTACTTATATTAATAAAAACATGATTGGTTCAGTCACTTTCGTTTGAAATTCATTATCTTTATTATTCATTATTCATTACCCCCCCCGTCCCGAATTTCAACCAATCTCATCTGGTCACCCTACTTGTGACACTTAGAATAACAACTCTAATGAAGACTTTAAAAGCTTCTCATCTTATACTAGCTGAGGTTTGTGTTGTATTAATATCAAAATACTTATCTATATGTTGTATAATATGTTTCTTGCATTGATCATCTAGAAGCCATTTGGGGTGAAATCTCCATTTTGGAGGATTTCCTAGTAATTTAGGGTCAATGTAGGTGAGTGATTATAGGGGCATGGTCTGAAATTACTATAGAATCATAAGAACAATCAGTTATATATGACATAAGTGTTGCAGAAATAAGAAAGTAATCAATTCTAGAATAAGACTGGTGTGTTCTGGAGAAGCAAGAATACTGGATATCCTTAGGGTGTAATTGTCTCCATATTTCAACAAGGTTTAAATCCTGTATAAAATAATACAGGGTCTTTCTAGTCTGTTTGTGGGACTGATCAAAGGCAGATGAACGATCTCTAGTTGGATCCAACGTGCAGATTAAATCCCCTCCCGTTACATAAAACCCAGAAAAGGTAGATAAAGTTAGAAAGAAGTTAATATAAAATTTTGGGACGTCATCATTAGGGCCATAAACATTACATAACAAGATTCAGTGGTTTAGTTAATAATGTCCCTTGAACAATTAGGTATCTACCTAAAGGATCCTGTTTTATCTTATCCAACTGAAATGGAATTGATTTGTGAATCACTGTAATTACCCCTCTTGCTTGAGAACTAAATTAAGCTGCAAATACCTGACCAGGCCACCTATTATGCATTCTACATGTGTCTTTGGGCATTAAGTTTGTTTCTTGAAGAAAAACAATTTTAGACTGTAGTTGTTTTAATCTAGACATCACTTGTTTGATTTTAGAAAAAGTATGTAGCCCCCTACAGTTCCACAAAACAAATTTAACTCCAATGTGCTCTGTCATATCCTTCTATATTGTGAAATATTCAAACACTCTCCCATATTTTAAAACGGAAAATCACCTGTACTTTGTAAAGATAAGACATCAAGCAAACTAAAATAAACAAAATGATTATAAACATCATCCAGTTTAGAATAAAAGAACAAAAAAACTTTAAAAAACTTTAACTCCACAACTATGAATTGCCGAGAACCACCAGCAAATCCAAACTCTTCTCTCCTTCTAACTTTCTTAACTGGATCAACCCAATTTAACTTAGGGAAAAGAACCGTACGATGAATCGCATCGCACTTGAGCCCCACTGAGCAATTAACATCGTCCCCTTCTAAGGAATTCGACCTATTGATTTTGTCTATTGCATATATATTCTTGAAAGTGAACAAAGAACTGAGAAAACAGCACCAGCTTACATGCTCATTAGAAAGTCGTTAACTTCTGATGGACTTTGAAAGACGTGAGAATGGTCATCAATGGTTACTCGGAGGCGCGCTGGAAAGATGAATCCGTACACCAGTCCCTTAGCTCGCAGCTTCTTCTTTACTTCGTCGAACTGCCTCCGTTGCTTGTTTACTTCAGCAGAAAGGTCCAGAAAGAACATGATTCAGTGATTTTGGAACAGTACATCTTTCTTTGCTCTGGCCACTCGCATCATGCGCTCCTTGTCTCTGTAGTCCAAGAACTTTACAATCAGCACTCTCGGGGTAGACTTCGCGTCCGCTGCAGTCTTTCGCATATAACCAATCCTGTGGGCCCTCTCTATGGCCAGTGGCTTCCGCAGTGGTTCCATGTCCAGCGCTTCAGGTAACCAGCTTTCTAAGAATGTACATGCATTGTTGCCCTCAGATTTTTCTGGTAAGGCTAGGAGCCTCAGATTGGATCGTCAGCTGCGATCTTCCAAATCATCTATTTTCCAAGCACGTGCAGTAATTTTCTTTTCATGAGCGTTGGTCAGTGATTGAAGTGTGGAGACCAAATCTTCGGTCTGAGAAATGCATTCCTCTGTCTGCGTTAATCTTCCGAAACACTCTGCAACTTGATTTTTGATATCTTGCACAGCTGAAAGGATAGTTTTGAACTCAGAGGCCATGTCGACTTTCATCGAGTTTATTGTATCAGCGTGTAAGCCACCAGCTTGATCTCCACAAACCGGCGACGAAGTCTTCACTGCCATATGTAACTCTCGCCACTTCTTCCATGATTTCGGAATCGGATGTAACTTCTGTAGTTTCTATTTTCTTCAGCTTTTGCTTTGCTGGTTTAGGTGACATCTTGAACAGTATTCACTTATAAACAAACTGAGTTCAAATGCTGAATGAAACTAGGATATATGTAGGAAATCTTAATACAAATTACAGTGGGACTAACTCGTGCGTCTCTTCAGCAAGGCGCCATAACCGGAAGTCCGTGTGTTTACAGTTAAAGTTTCTGTTTTTTTCAGTGTGTCTGCAGGTCCCAGTAGAGGGTTTCATCAGTGGCTCTGTTCTCCTGCCGTGTTCTTCAACTGAACATGATTATGAACTTCAACACATTAATGTGCACTGGAGACAGAATGGCAGCATATATGTTTATGATATAACTGAAGGCAAAGATTCAATGGCAGAACAGGATCTACGGTTCAAGAACAGAACTGAAGCTTTCCCTGAAGAGTATGTGAGAGGAAACTTCTCCATTAAACTCAACAATCTTACTGATGCTGATGCAGGAAAATACACCTGCTTCATCACACACTCATCTGAAGATAAGACTGTAGCGCTGCTCATCAACGGTGTGAAAATAGTTCATATATAGTTGATATATATCAATAATAAATATGGCTGATTCATCTGTGATGTTGAATGATGCTGTGCATAAATGATATGGATCTGTTGTCTTTATCACAGTGCAGTAATTTTTTTTTTTTTTGTTGCAGAATCAAAAGGACGAAACAAATCAGACACTGTGGGGACATCATTGCTCTGGGTTTGCATTGTATTACTAGCAGGGGCGTCATGCACTCATTATTTTTGAGGGCCACGAGTCATGTGACTCACAGCAGTAGGCTTATGTTTCTACTTTTTTTTACTTTTTTAGGCTATTCGAAATATTCCCAAATGTGTTAACTATATCATGAAATATCTTGATTCTCAAATATGTATAAGAAAATGCATTTTGCACCTTTATAGATCATGTTAGTTAACATTTAACAGGCGATGTGCAAAACAGCCTAAGGTTATTGCTATGCGTTAAATCTGTCTTTTTACTTATTTACTACATATTTTTAATACGACTGACTTTGTATTTAATGTGAATTTAATATATATATAAAAAAACTTTCTAACTAATTATAACACTTGTACAGAAATAACATGTACAGCAAAAAAAACATTTACATTATCAAAGAACTTTATCATTTCATACATCTGCACTTTGTTGTTTCTGATGAGAAATCATCAGAGAGCAGAATTCAGTCAAAACACTGAACAAAACACTGGCGTTTCAGTGATAACTCATCTGAACGCCTGTGACTGGTCATTGCATTCATAAGCTCAACAAAATAGTTTTTGATTGGTTATAACACACAGAGCTGTAAAAATGCATTTGTTTCTGGCTCAGCGCCAGCCAGCAAATGCAGATTTGAATTTAGCAGCTGGTGGTGTGATGCACTGAACGATTTAATCACACCAGTGTGATCGTATTAAATATATATATAAAAATATTATTTTTTGTTTTGGCTTTTTTTTCCGTCTTTTAGAAGCTGCATTCAAAATCCACTTAACTCAAAAATCTGAGAGGACACGTGCCCCCTTGGTTTGAATGGGCAAGATTACTAGTATTAATTGCCGTGTTTATAACCTGTTTCATTATAATTCTCTTTAGAAACAGAATTCAAGCTGCCTTATTCTCCAAATGTATTTTGCATTCTTAATGCAGTTATTAATTTTGTTAATATTAGAACTGCACATCATTTATTAAAGTTACCATAAAATCAAAATGGACTATTCTTATTTTTTTTTTATGGAATATTGCAGTATTTAAGTGATTTAATCTGTCTTTTTTTTATTTATATATGTGCCTGTGAAATTTTTAATCAAAATAACTTTCCCGCCCTCAACCTGTCACTCACATGAGATTGCAGCAAAGCAAAGAACAACGATCCAATCAAATCCCAGTGGACAAAATGAAGCCCCAGTCTACATTTTTTCTTAATTGTTCAAGACGTCGTTTCACTCTAATATACATCACAATAGGGAAAAAATGATTCTTGCATCCGTTTCATACTGAAATGTGATTCGTTAACACATCAGTCATATGTATTATTTCAGCATATGCATGCACAAGATAAAACAGATAAAACATGGTGCTCAGGGTTGAAATCTGTTACACAGCTTTGCAGACTGATGTCAGAAGAGCACATCTAGCTTCTGCATAAAATACCAATGACTAGAGCCTCTACTGTTTTAAAGCAATGCCTTAATCCATGTTTAATTGCCAACAAGATTCTTCTTTTCCCCCCACACATTCCACACAAACGTACATTTTGACCTGTGCAGTCATCATTAGATCATCCCCTCCTGTCAGAATAGAAACAGACATTGGCATCTTTCCTGACCAGTTCTCTATTACTGCCCTCATGGACATTGCTTCTATCCTCCTTGGTCCTCAACAACTTGATTTTCTGATGCACTCCCATCACTATCATCAATACCTTACAATACAGATTTGTCTCTCCATCTTCCAAAAATCTTACAAAAGTGAACCTAATACACATGCATAAAGGCTATTATACAGCCTGTCAATGCTGGTCATAAGTGCCAGCTACACAAAATAAATAGGACTTTGTCATTTATGCATAACGCTCAGATTTTTTGGTCTCTGAGTTATTGTTTTTTTTTTTTTTTATAAAAGTGCATTGAAAATGAGAGAGAGAGAGAGTGAGTGAGAGAGTGTGTCTTACTACTGTTTGTGGTGAAAGAAAGCAAACGATGGGTATTTTGAACACTTTTTCATCGGCCTGCTTTCTGCCATCTTTCTTTCCCTAGGTAGTCAAATGGGTTTCTATGAAGACTGCCTATTTAAGGGAAAAAAATTAATCAGCCCTCTCACTGCACATATAATAAAGTATTTTGTTAAATGAAGTCTGTTGCCTTGTTTATTTGGCACTATTCACCAATTCAGCCAGCCCAAGGCATAAGCAAACTAAGCGGCTGCTTAGGGCCCCCGAGGCCACCAGGGGGCCCCCAAGAGTACATCCAAAATCTCCAAATAAATGTCCCCTCATCCTAACCAACCCCTCCCTTGTGGACACTGAAGTTCATTTAAATATTTACTTCGAGCAGTATCTGAGGTGTTCACTCAGTTTAGATGCAAGAACTATCTCTTGCATCTAATGGGAGGCAGCAGAGTAAACTGCAATATCTCCTCTAGAGAATATGATGTTTTGCAGCATCCTGGTACTGAGAGTTGCCAAGGCAAGCACCACTCCTGACTAGTACACAAACACACACACACACACACACACACACACACACACACACAATAATAAAAAATCATGTAATGGCATCAGGTCACACCTCTTAAACTGAATGCCTCTGTGTATTTCAGAGAATAGTCATTAAAAGCATTTTGTCTATATACTACAAAAACACAATACAAAATGCTATAAACCAGACAGTACAAAAGAATGTCAGAAAAGAGAAATTTATGCCAACCTGGATGTCATGACAAAAGAGTAACCAGTGCAACAAGATCACAAACCACACAGTCACATCAATGCTAAATAACAATTGTGTATTTTTCATATTGATTTTATTTTATCAAACTTTTATGTAAATATGTCTGTAATTTAATGTTACCAATGTTTTGGCCATGTAAGGCCTTTTTACCATGCAAATACAGCCACTAGAAACTCAAACCTAGCATTAAAACAATGCAAAAGAACAAATGTACATGTACCAATAAATCCAAAAAGTTCAGGTGAATAAAACAAGCAACACACTCAACCAATGATGGTTAGCATTTAAACAAGCAAAGTTTGAAAGGCAAATTTGTGACAAAGATGTGAGTGGCTTTCGCTTTTTAAGTCTTAATGTTTCTCTGTACAAAACCAAGACATAGTAAACACTATACTTGCTCATTTAAATATCTCTAAGCATCAAATCTTCAGAGAATATTACCCTTGAGTCTTGAATAAAAAGCACTTGAATAAACTGTCAGGATGAAAACAAGAGAAAGGAACTATAGGAGGAAGATCTTTATGGACTGGAGGAAACTAAAAAGTAATTTCTTCTTGTAGAAATATGTCATTTTTGAAAAACATTTTAAAGGCAAATTCATGACAAAGCCAAATTGTTTTTCCCTGTTGTTGATAATTCTCTCTCTTTTATTTTTCTCTGTAGGTCTGAATGGTGTTGCTGGAAGCTCTGTGTTCTTGTGCTGCTCATGTAGACATTTAAAAAATAAAAACTGGAACCACAGGAATATAAACTAAAAAAATAAGAACTTCATTCAGAGAAATGTTTCAACTGGGGATCAGGATCCAGAATACAATGTTTTCCCCGTGGACTTTTTTCGAAAGCAAACTTCACCGTCATACTCATGTAAGTCTGAGTACATTTATTCATTTCATTTACTTCTGTTTGTTTTACAAAAAATATTTAACATCATCAGACATCTAGCTACCTGGGGAAAAGACCAGTTTATTCTTATTAATACCTAACTTTAATTATAATAATGATTTTTTTTTTCCAACTGAAAATGGCACAACGTTTTGTAATATAACCAAAGTTTTGTTTTAATTTTATTTTATTTGTGAACTGAAATCCACATATGACAGACTGATAATTGGAGGTAGTCACTGTGATCAGAAATTGGTTCGATATTACTAATGGTCAAAACATGTGAAAGTCAACTTGTCTCTCAGGAGTATTTAATATACTGAAGTAAATTTGAGAAATATTAACAAATATCTGGTGCGCATATCTGATGTTGACCAGGTTACTGTTGATGTCACTTCCGTCTGACGTCGTCCGTAGAGCGCACAGAAGAAAGAGCACTACGTAGTGTTTAAAGTAGTATTTCACCATAATTTTGCAAGTACTTGCATGCAATACATTCAAATAAATCAGATATTGATAATATTGGGTCACAATGATAAACAGGTATGTTTGATGAATTGATGAATGAAACGCTGTTTAGACAAACAACTGTCGTACTTCCTAGTGAAGGTCTGATGTAGTTTGTTGCTTGTATTTGTGTTCAGCCTGCTGTGTTTTGGTTTTCAAATGCTTTATTTAAACTAGAAAAGGGAAAACTTGTGTTGTTAATTCTTTACAAATGAATTGGTTTATCAGCCCTCCAGAACAAGATTTGAAGAACCCTGGTTTGTCTGCTGTAGCTATTATTTTATTTTAGTCTTTAGCAATTAGCATTAACATTCTGTATTACTGTTTGATTACAGGTGCATGTGCAGTTAGTTTTAGTCAGCAGTAGTTTGATTTGCCTACAATTACGGTGGATTTATGATTTTACCAGAAGGGTAAATTGAGCGAAGACATTCCTCTAAATAACAATTTTTGCAAAATTGAAATTAAAATTACAATTATTTAGAGATGTGTTTAACACGTACAGGATAATGATGCAACAATGATCACTGTGTGTATATATATATATATATATATATATATATATATATATAGTACAGACCAAAAGTTTGGACACACCTTCTCATTCAAAGAGTTTTCTTTATTTTCATGACTATGAAAACTGTAGATTCACACTGAAGGCATCAAAACTATGAATTAACACATGTGGAATTATATACATAACAAAAAAGTGTGAAACAACTGAAAATATGTCATATTCTAGGGGTCCGTTCTTCGTACGTCGCTAACTCAGTTAGCTGGATTTGATTGTTGCCGATTTTGCTTGATCTTGGATCATTTGGTTCTTCCAAGCTCATCCTAGACTTGCTGTCATAGCAACAGGTCCGTAAGCTTAAACCTGCTCGGGAGCAGGCTTATTTCATGTAAACAGGATTAGATTGCATCTTTTTAAGCAGAATTGATACTTAATATCTGCCCCAGCCACCGCTACTTTATTACAAGAGTACCCTACTGGTCCAGGGACAATAATTTAAAAATCAATTTGAAAATAATATAATAATGTTGTGTAGTCTATAATACTATAGACACAGCCAGTTTTACTCATTGAAAGATTTATTAGTGATGAAATAATTGATAACTGTATTGGAGTCTTACACACATGCTCTGCAGTTAATCTGAGTCGTTATATTAATTTGAGTGATGACAGATATTATGGGAGTGGCTTGATGGAGCGCAGGAGATGCAGATAACATGATCTTGACCCTTAAAACAACGTTAATTAACGTTAATTAATGCTGTCACGTAACAAATCTGTTTCAAAGATAAAATTAAATGATTTGCTAATTACAACATTGAAGTAAAAATGTATAGCCTGTACAAATACTAGAAATCATGAATATAAATAATTGGGAATGATGTAAAAAAAAAAACAAAAAAAAAAACAAATACATTAAAAACAGTGCACATTTCATTTATCTATTAAAACATTTATGTAGTTTTGTTCGCTTGGCTGTTTCCTTGTAAAAGTTCAGAAATTTGTCAAGTTTTTCGTCAGGTGTCTTTTTTAATGATATGATGTCATTACGTTCCCGTCTTGCCGCCAGCCAATCACTGCACTGCTGATCGTGGTTTCGAGTATCGATACATCTGCCCTTTTAAACCAACACATGAACGCGCAATTATCTCCGATAACTCAATCCAGCCATACTAATCATCAACAACAGGTGCGTTCGAAGAACCGAATTAGCCAGATCCTGATTAGCGAGATGATATCATCTTGGATGTGTCATTTGATCTCGGATGTAATAAGCGACGTATGAAGAACGGACCCTAGGTTCTTCAAAGTAGCCACCTTTTGCTTTGATTACTGCTTTGCACACTCTTGGCATTCTCTTGATGAGCTTCAAGAGGTAGTCACCTGAAGTGGTTTTCACTTCACAGGTGTGCCCTGTCAGGTTTAATAAGTGGGATTTCTTGCCTTATAAATGGGGTTGGGACCATCAGTTGTGTTGTGCAGAAGTCAGGTGGATACACAGCTGATAGTCCTACTGAATAGACTGTTAGAATTTGTATTATGGCAAGAAAAAAGCAGCTAAGTAAAGAAAAACGAGTGGCCATCATTACTTTAAGAAATGAAGGTCAGTCAGTCCGAAAAATTGGGAAAACTTTGAAAGTGTCCCCAAGTGCAGTCACAAAAACCATCAAGCGCTACAAAGAAACTGGCTCACATGCGGACCGCCCCAGAAAAGGAAGACCAAGAGTCACCTCTGCTGCGGAGGATAAGTTCATCCGAGTCACCAGCCTCAGAAATCGCAGGTTAACAGCAGCTCAGATTACAGACCAGGTCAATGCCACACAGAGTTCTAGCAGCAGACACATCTCTAGAACAACTGTTAAGAGGAGACTGTGTGAATCAGGCCTTCATGGTAGAATATCTGCTAGGAAACCACTGCTAAAGAGAGGCAACAAGCAGAAGAGACTTGTTTGGGCTAAAGAACACAAGGAATGGACATTAGACCAGTGGAAATCTGTGCTTTGGTCTGATGAGTCCAAATTTGAGATCTTTGGTTCCAACCACCGTGTCTTTGTGCGACGCAGAAAAGGTGAACGGATGGACTCTACATGCCTGGTTCCCACCGTGAAGCATGGAGGAGGAGGTGTGATGGTGTGGGGGTGCTTTGCTGGTGACACTGTTGGGGATTTATTCAAAATTGAAGGCATACTGAACCAGCATGGCTACCACAGCATCTTGCAGCTGCATGCTATTCCATCCGGTTTGCGTTTAGTTGGACCATTTATTTTTCAACAGGACAATGACCCCAAACACACCTCCAGGCTGTGTAAGGGCTATTTGACCAAGAAGGAGAGTGATGGGGTGCTGCGCCAGATGACCTGGCCTCCACAGTCACCGGACCTGAACCCAATCGAGATGGTTTGGGGTGAGCTGGACCGCAGAGTGAAGGCAAAAGGGCCAACAAGTGCTAAGCATCTCTGGGAACTCCTTCAAGACTGTTGGAAGACCATTTCAGGTGACTACCTCTTGAAGCTCATCAAGAGAATGCCAAGAGTGTGCAAAGCAGTAATCAAAGCAAAAGGTGGCTACTTTGAAGAACCTAGAATATGACATATTTTCAGTTGTTTCACACTTTTTTGTTATGTATATAATTCCACATGTGTTAATTCATAGTTTTGATGCCTTCAGTGTGAATCTACAATTTTCATAGTCATGAAAATAAAGAAAACTCTTTGAATGAGAAGGTGTGTCCAAACTTTTGGTCTGTACTGTGTGTGTATATATATATATATATATATATATGAATGTGTTCATAATGTCTATATATGAATGTGAGTGTATATGTGTGTATATATATATATATATATATATATATATTAGTGCTGTCAAATGATTAATTGTGATTAATCGCATCCAAAATAAGTTTTCGTTTACATAATATATGCATGTGTACTGTGTATATGTATTTATAAATACAAACACATGCATGTATATATTTTAGAAAAATATGTATTAAATATATTTATATATAATATAAAATATAAGAATATAAATGTATAAACATGTACATGTACATATATAATGTAAACAAAAACTTTTATTTGCATGTGATTAATCGCGATTAATCGTTTGACAGCACTAATATATATATTCACTCAGCATTCACTCAGTATCGTTATCTTATTTTTGACCAAGATGGCTTTTGCATTGGAACTCTTCATATATATACAGTATATATACACATTTCCATTTACATACATACATATGTATGTATATGTATACATACATATATTGGTATATTCAAACCAAAAATCATTCAGACACCAGATATAATTTTTTTTTTTTTTTTACTAGTGGGCACAGAACACTATAGTTAATTTATGCAATAGCAAAATAAAGTAAACTGTGACATATTATACCCCAAAATTCTTCATACATTGGACTACCAGTAAAATTCATAAAAATTTGGGACCAAAAAATATTCAAACACTTTGACCTGACCATGTTTTGCTTAAGGGTTTTTTCTTTAATTGCAAATGCGACCTTTTTACACCACAGATTGAACAAAATTAAACATTGCTTGGTAATTGGTTGACGTAAACTGGTATTATCTAATTGTGTACTTACCTTTAACAGCTGACAGCTATTCAGCCTACTTCATTACATATCAAAGTTATCTGACATTATCAAGATTTTTGTTCTGACACAGTTTAACTCTGAGTTCTTGTCATATTTCATTACCATTTTCTAAACTATAGCAAATAAACTGTGTTGAAGGTGTCTGAATACATTTTGGTTTGACTGTGTATATATATATATATATAGGCCTTTATATAATTCATAGGTATAAATAGATCTATTATTAATTTACTTGTAAATTCATCCATTTTAATAATTTAGTTTAATAATAATAATTATATAACTGTATTTGGGTGTTCAAAAAATTGCGCTGCTTTGTTGGTTATATTAGCCTATACCTTTAACAGCTTACACAAGTTTTCAGATCTATATTTAATCTTAGTTGTATCTGTATCAATTGGATTCAGAAGCTGTAAAGTGACAATTTGTGAATATGGTCATGGAGTGAACTGATTTTAGAAAAAAATAGCAATTTAATTGAACAAATTTACCATCAACCACCGCATACTGCCATATTTTCTCACTCACACCAACTTGGAAACTCAAGGCTCAAAGAAATCATGATTTTCCCACGTGTAATTATAATTTTGAGGTGGTGTTATATGTTCAACTCAAAAATACAATCTTTCTAACATTAACTGAACACACCAATATTCCAACCCTCAGTCAGTACATCAAATATACTTCCCTACTCTATAGTATCCAAAAGGCAGTAAGCCACATGTGAGTTCACAGTAGTCATAAAACAGTAAGCAATTATACCAAGATCTACTTCTGCTGAGACACAAAGATTTCTGATGCACACATTACTAACCCATAAGGACATCAGTGGCGCCTGCAGGTGTACGGCTGTATGCACTGTGCGTACCATGAGCGGTTAGACTGACCTGAGATTTGCCTCGCAAACATTTCAGCAGTTAGAAGCTATGTGTCCCGTATCTCTGTCGTCTGAATTTATCAGTCTTTTGCATGCCAAAGTCAATTTCTACATGATATAAATATTACGGCAAATTAAAAACAGAAAATCGTGCTATACGCACCTTTATCATGAGATCGGGTTAGCCTACAACAATTAATTAGGCTATTTTACAAATGGGAATACAACGAATTCATGACAATGTTTTACATTCAAGCTAGGCTACCCGTAAAATTTATAGTGAAAAGTTCTTTAAAAGCATCTGGAATGCAATAAAGTAATTTTTAAAGCTGTTTTTAAAGCGTTTGCTGCATGGATTAAAAAAATAATAGGCTAAATAATTCACATATCAGACAAAATCGAGTAACATAAAAATTAGAAAATATAAGCAGCTATACAGTTATAGGAGAAAGTTTTACATAGCCTATGCCATTATAATTGTGTTTTATTTTTAATTTATATAGAATTATAAAACAAAACGCAAATTGTAATTGCCCCTGTTTTAGGCTTTTCCTTATTTTTATATTTTAGACATCCATCAATTATGGTGATGAAAAAAATGACTCACCATCTCCTCACTGGACGTGCCTTTAGAGAGAAATGCATCTTTATAGATTACTGAAAGAGTTTCTATTTTCAATTTGAGTTATTTCGTTTTAAAGTAGTAATTTAAAGCTTTCTATATATATATATATATATATATATATATATATATATTCATGTCTATGAGGTAATTCGCTGAGTTTCAGTTCATCATTGTGAAGCGCTCCTCTTCAAGAGACGGCAGAAAGCGCATCCTCTGTTTTCATATTTATTTGATAAAAGCACAACGTTTTGTTGATATTGTGAGTGCACACAAATTAAAGTAGACCCTTTACAGTTCCGAATGATATATTACTCTTACCTTTATGAGAAATAAATACGGCGTATTTTAAGTTGTTTCCACTGTTAGAAAAAAATGCAAGAGATGGCCCTGGCACCTCCATGTCCTGCAGAGTGCACTTCAGCTTCTCTATGCACAAACGATTGTCTAACAGCGCACATTTATATAGGTAAAACATTTAAACCAACATTGTGATATGATTGAACTGTTTTATATCTATAGATTTTATCTTAGGCAAGTCGTGAGGATTTGAGAGGGCTATAAATTGATATAACTCACTGCAGTGAAAAAAAAATAATTCATTGAATTTACACATTTTTTAAGGTAGCCAAAGTGGTTGCAATCAATGTATTTTTAGCTACATTTAAACAAACAAATTGGGTTGATTAACGTACATTTAATGAACAACAACAAAAAAATACTCCAAACGTTTTTCTAAATTAACTTTATAATTCCATTATACAAACTGAACTATTTTAATAGCTGAAACAGTAGTAAAAGCTGTTTTGGGAGAAAGGGGAAAAAGACGGGCTCGGGTCGGACTCGGACCGGTAATTCTGATAAGCTGTCGGACAAGGCCGGGCTAGGGCCTATATTTGAGGCCCGTGCAGGGCTCTATTTCCACTTCATCTAATGCTGTTTTGTTCTCTGTTGTTTTCATCTGTGAGCATGCTCTTGATATATGTATTTTTATTTTACATTTTTGTTGAGTTTAAAACATGTGACATTCGTTCTGCTCTCACTGATCATTTGGTCCTCTGTGCGTACCCTCAGAAGAAATCCTGCAGGCGCCCCTGAAGGACATGAAATAGGAGTTGTGAAAGGCTGGGAAGCAGGTCCTATGTCTCTAAAGACTTACCTATTTGAAAGTGCACTATTTAGAATTTTCCCCAATAAATAAATAAATAAATAAATAAAATAACATAATGACTCATACAAAAAGAATTCCTCTCAAGCATAACTCAGTTATCAATCATCACCACTAAGTGTGTGGTGGTGTTTGTGTCTTGTCCTGTGCACATACATACAGGCTACACACACACACACACACACACACACACACACACATTTATTCAAAAATCTAAAAATAATTAACAGCAATTAAGCACATTTGAAGTGTTTTATAGCAAAGTAACGAACTGTGAACACTAGATAACTTTCCTGAGGTAAATGTAAGGTGAAGTCACATTCATTAGCTTATTAGCATCACCTTTCAGCAGTTGAAACATTGTATCATTACATGGGAGATGATATATTTTTAGTAGTAAAGTATCTTTCAACATACCTTCCTATTTTCATTCAGGTTTATTTTGTGCTGTAGCTCGCAATTAAAGAGATTACTTTGCTGCCGCTTGAGCTGAATCGACTCCTTTGTTTATACTTCCGCCTATCGCATGCTTTGTACTACTTTCTGAAATGATGGGGCAGATTAAAAGAAAAACTATTCAAACCAACAGAAAGTAGCATAGAATAGTAGCTTGACAAACCAGCAATGTTAGAAATAGCAGGGCTCCAGACTGTGACTACTACGGTCGCATTTGCGACCAAAAATATAAATTTTCCAGTGAAGTTTTTACTGAGATCGCTGCCCGATCTCACGGCAATTCGTACATATTTTACGAGGTGGCTAATTCGTACGAATTCGTACGACCTCACTCGTACAAATTCATACAATTTTTGCTAAGTCGTACGTATTTTACGAGTTGCCAATTCGTATGAATTTGTACGAATGACCTACACCTAACCCCGCCCCTAAACCTACCCGTCACTGGGATTTAGACAAACCGTACTAAATCGTACGAGTGAGGTACGAATTCGTACCAATTAGCCACCTTGTAAAATACGTACTACTTGCCGTGATATAGCGTTGGAGATCGCCACTGGCGACTGTATATTTACATGCTATGATTTAAAAATTTGCATGCAATGCCTTTTTTCCTGATTGTTTTGCGATCACAACTTTTTAAAATAAAGATCACAAATTATAAAATAAAGCACTTTTATTCTGTGGCACCTAAAAAATAATTTGACGCCTAAGTTTTTTCTTATAGGGGCCAATGGCTCCTTACTCGATTTTTTTGTCTGGAGCCCTGAATAGGCTATCATAGTTTTTGAACGGTGTGACAACTTACAGAAATAAAAATGTGTATTTCATGTATTTTTTAGTGTTATTTTAAAGATTATAAAGAAATTAAAGATACAATACACATAAATAATAAAAAAATATTAAGAATAAATATAACTTATAGCCTATTGACTAACAGAATTCTATTCATATTTATGTAGTTTATTTTGGTCTATGAACTCAAAGCGATAACATACAACAAACAAAAAAGAAATTAACTAAATAATTTTTCAAAACAACCCACAGTAACTAAAAATGAGTAGGCAGTAATCATTGCACTCCTTGCAATCTTTAAAAAGTTATAAATTATCACCCGTTAAGCATCTCAGACAACAGCCATTCAACAATATCTTATTAACAGCTCCTTTCAACAAAATTATAAAACAAATAAAATGAACAGAATTTGAAAGTTAAGACTGTTTCATATCAGTAGTAAAGAGTAGTAACAAAGCAAAGAGCTCTTCGCCATTATTTGATGCTTAATTCCCAACTCATAGATCACTTTTATCTACTCAGAAAACATGTGATTATTTAAAGGGACAGTTCACCCAAAAATGAATATTTTGTTATGGTTTACTTACCCTTATGTTGTTCCACACCTGTATGACATCCTTTTTTTATTCTGGGGGAAAGGGGGGAAAATTTAAGTCGATGACTGCCAGCAACTGTGACTTTTGTCAACTTGGATTTTGACATTGCTCATGATCTGCTTGAATTACAGAAATAAACAGGAAGTTTTTTTTTTCCCTTCCTATTTCTGCAGTTGCTACTTCATCTTTGTGTTTGCAGTTCTGATAAACAAAGGTGAGCACCTAAACAAATTGCATTTGAGACTTCATACCACAAGTATTAATGTCAGACTGTGTTTACAAAGAATCTGTAATTTCAGCGTGTCTGCAGGTCACAGTAGATGCAGTTATTGGTGGTTCTGTTGTCCTGCCGTGTTCTTCAGCTAAATATGATCTCGAACTTAAAGACATTAATGTGCACTGGAGACACACAAATGGCAAGATTGTGCAAGATATAGTCAAGGGTAAAGATTCAGTTGCAGAACAGGACCCAGAGTACAAGAACAGAGTTGAAACTTTCCCTGAAGTGTATCTGAGAGGGAACTTCTCCATCAGACTCAACAATCTTCAACACACTGATGCAGGAGAGTTCAAATGCCTCATCACACCATCAGATGAACAGAAGACTGTACAGCTGATCATAAAGAGTGTGTGAAACTACTTGATTAATATATGCATCTTTTCATTAAAAAAAAAAAAAAGTTATCTGCTGTCTGCTTTAGTTCAGTAATGTTGTTTTCCTTGCCATTTTAGAAAAAGAAAACCAAGAGGAAACAGGATCTGGTGTGGTGACATCCTCATCTGTGTTCTGCATTGTATCACATGTATGTATATTGCTTACTGTCACAGTTATGGACTTTTAGTTGTGTTCTTCCCTGTTTCAGTACAAAGCCAATGTTTATGCAGTTATATTCTTATATGCGCTGTATTGTTCTTATTGTATAACAGCATAAAATAGAGACAGTTTTGTGAAAGGATGAATGAGCTTGTCAGTGTTGCTGCCTTAAGTTTTCAGTTCTTTCTTGTGCCTTCTTTATACCAATATTAAATGTATTTAGTGTTCTGTATGTGTTATTTCATATTTGTGTTAAAATTAGAACCTTTACCAGGTTAAATGCATTAATTCAGGGTAGATATCTGCTATGCAGTTCTGCTGACTGTTGTCAGAGGAGCACAGCTTAGTCACAAAAAGTATAGATGATCTTTATGTGCTTAATCTGTTCTATTACAGTCTGATAATACATACATAATTGTCTATATTACATATTGTGTTTTTGCTGTTTTGTACATTGCCTTTTTATATATTTGTATATTATTCTTTTATTATCTGTGTCCTGTCCTGTTGCTGTCTCTCTGTTGCACTGTGGAGCTTCTGTAACTATAACAAATTCCTCGTATGTGTAAACATACCTGGCCAATAAAGCTCATTCTGATTCTGATATGGTTGGATCGACAAGTTTTAATATGTCTTTCCATGCAAATTAATGTTAGAACTTCATGAAAATGTAAGATGTATCTCAGCAGCTGGATTCTGTAGAGAAACAGGGGTGGACTGTTTTCACTTGTGCCAATGTATTTAACACCCGCATCCTGGTCCAACAGCAACACCACTCTTTACTAGTAATATGATAGATAAGGCTTGGACTCCAAAGTACAATCAGAGTTTATTCAGACACTGATTTAAAAATGTGAACATTTTCAGGGACAGGAAAAGAGATATTAGGAACATCAAGTTTCAGTCTAACCCAAGGCTGGCAAACATATGAGATTATTTCAACATAGGCTCTAACCTGGTCACCACGATACTGCAGTGTGTGAGACCAGGTGAATAACGGGTGCTTCTCAATACTCAAACTGATGCTTGCTCGTTTGCTTGCACTCGCGAGCTCCCTTCTGAAAGCTAAAATGGGACACCTTGCAGTCTCTTAAAGGTGGGGTATGTATTTTTTTCAAAAACGCTTTAGAAAACTGACTCAGGCCGAGTAGCAAAACAAACTTGTGGCCAATCAGCAGTAAGGGGCGTGTCTACTCATGATGCGGAGTAGAAAGCACTCAATGCACATGACAGACATTAGCTGAGCCGAGCGACGGCAGAAAGTGAAAGTAACGAAAGTGACGTGACATACGGCCAAGTATGGAGACCCATACTCGGAATTTGTGCTCTGCATTTAACCCATCCAAAGTGCACACACACCGTTAACACACACCCGGAGCAGTGGGCAGGCATTTTTATCCTGCGGCGCCCGGGGAGCAGTTGGGGGTTTGGTATTTCAATGTGACCATTGAAAATCATTTGAAATTTGTGTCAGTACGTCATAAATAGAATGCAGCAGTTTACTGTCGGGGATTTTTCTTCTCACGCATCCAGTGTAGACAGCATCACTGATTATAATGAGTTCTATGGTATTTTGTCATGCTGCTTGCGGATCAGCTTTCCAGCGCTGGAGAGAAGGAAGACCAGGAAGGTCTGCGATCGGACGCTGAGGTTGCTTTGTTTCTTCTAGATAGGTGATAAACATTGGTTTTGCTTTGCTTCACAGAACTAATTGTTGCCTGCTTTACGTACGTATGTGTGGGGCGGAGCTATCAAAATAGGGGTGAGACCCTTTTGGGGTAGGTGCGTATTTGTTTTGGTGATTTGAAATATCAACATTGGCTACCAGAAATCACTTACCCCACCTTTAACGGATATGCGCACACAGCAGTCATTGTAAGTCCACAAAGATCACAAAGATCACAAGTGCACATGAAGTGTGCCATTTGTGACAGGGGCCAGGGCCTGTGAATTTATCAGTGCCCTATGCATCCACGTACATGTGCACTTTCATACAAGTTTTATAGTTAAATTAGCATATATATATAATTTGAAAGCCTAATATGGGATCAGATTCCCGCCTAAAGTATTACAGTCATGGATAAAAAAATAAGAAGCGTGAAAACAAAATTTAAAACCGCAAGTAAAAATATATTGCACAAGATTTAAAAATGAAAGCAAAGTTTTCAGAATAGCAAACAATGGTCATGGATCGAAACATAATAAGCGTAAATAAAAAAAATTATAACGCATTTTTAAAACTAATAAGCATGAATCAAAACTTTAAACACAATAAAAATCATATTGCACAAAATTGAAATATTAATGCAAAATGATCT